>JANGFH010000403.1:0-65760 GCA_025758715.1 Glaciozyma martinii | reverse complement strand
AGCTCCCTTTTGAGCCCGTGCATCAGACGATGATGTCGGATCCCGACTTGCGGTCCTCGACGAGCTCCTGCGATCCAGTGCTGGCCTTGTCCTGGTGGATGAGGTCGGGGTGGGCGGGTCCGGTGGCGCGCTCGCGCTGGAGCTCGGCCATGACCTTCTTGTTGGCGTTCCAGCAGCCCATGCCGGGAGCGAAGAGGCGGTCCATCTCCTCGAGACTGCAAGAAAGCTCGTCAGTGGCTGATCGCTCGAGAGGTGGGAGAAGGAAAAGCGACGCACGGGATGTTCTTGGTCTCGGGGAGGAAGTAAACGACAAAGGGGACCGAGAGGACCATCATCGACGCGAAGAAGAGGTAGACACCGTAGCCCACTGCAAAGGAGAAGAACCCAAGTCAGCTCGCTGTTTGACCAAAACAGGCGCGCGCGCAAGAACTCACTGTCAGAGAACATGTAGGGCGTCGAGCGGGCGATGACAAAGTTCCAGAACCAGTTGGAGGCGGCGGCGAGGCAGGTGGTGAGGGTGCGAATCGATCCAGGGAAGACCTCTGAGCAGACGACCCAAGGAGTACCCTGTGCAACGTCGAAAAAATCAGCCTCTGGTTGCGTGCGAAGAGGATCGATGTTTGGACTCACGTTCCACGAGATGGCGTAAAAGATGGTCCAGACGTAGAAGAAGGCCATGGCAGCGATTCCACCAGGAGGAAGAGTGGTCGTAGGGTTGTCGGCAGGCTTGGCGACGGCGATGTATCCAGCGATAACGTACCTGGAGAAACGGGGGTCAGGACGAGAGCGTCGCAACTGAAGACGACGAGTACGCACATTCCAACAGCTCCACCGATGGATCCAACGATGAGAACTCCGCGACGACCGTAGCGATCAATGATGAAGAAAGCCCAGATGAGCGCGCCGACCGTCTTGATGACACCAAACACTCCGGTGGTGAGGAGGCCAGTCGAGGCTCCTGTAATACCGATAGACCGGAAGATCGTGGGGGAGTAGTAGTTGATGCGTTAAGTGGAGACAGGGTTAGTTCATGTCGCCCCAAAGCAAGCGAGTGGCTCACGCATTCTAGTTGGGAGGAGCGAGGTCAGCCGAGGTCGATGTCTGGCCAAAGCGAGTGAGGACTCACGATTCCGGTTCCGTTCTGCCAGATGAAGAGCGAGGTGCAGATCAGGAGACGCTTGGTGAGGTGCCAGTTGGTGAAGAGCTGCTTGAAGGGGCCCCAGAAGCCAGAACCGACGGCGGTGATGTCGTGCTCGATTTGGATGTCAATCATGTTGATCTCCTCGATGATGTAGGGGTCGTTTCGGTCGAGCTTGCGAAGGTACTGCGTCGGGAGAAAAGGTCAGAAACTGGCGACAAAGGAGGAGGGACGAGCGACACGCACGCAAAGGTTCTCGATCGCCTCCTCGCGACGGTTGCGGGACATGAGCCAGCGAGGCGACTCCTTGATAAAGAGGGGGACTCCAATCGCAAACAGTCCTCCGGGAATGAGCTGAACGGCGAAAGGAATGAACCACTGGACAAAGCCGGCCTCGATGTTCTCGGTGACTCCGTAGTTGATCCTGCGAAAACGGTCAGGCGAGGCTTCGAAAGAACAGCGAAACGGAACGCACCAGAATCCAACGAGTCCACCAATCTGCCATCCAATCTCGTACATGCCGACGAGCTGACCGCGAATCGCAGGAGGAGAAATCTCGGAAATGTAGAGGGGAGTCAAGTTGGAGGCGGCGCCGATGGCGAGTCCGGCGATGATGCGTCCTGCAGAGGGCACAACGTTAGCAAGGTCCTAGAGAAACGAACGAGTGAGAACGCACCACCGTAGATAGGTCCAAGTCCGCGAGCGCCGTTCGAGGCGAGCATGATGGCGGCTCCGATGCAGAAAACGACGGCGGTGGTGAGGAGACCACGCTTGCGGCCCATGAGGGCGCCGAGAGGGTAACCGAGGAGAGCACCAAAGAAGCATCCGGCCTGGTAAGTCGAGACCTGCGCAGGAAGAGCCCCGATGTCAGCGAGGAGAGCTTTTGTCGCCTGGAACGAGCGGAACGCACGATGTTGGCAGAGATGAAACGAAAGTCGGCAGCAGAGACGGCGGGAGGGTTGAGGTTGAACTCGGCCTTGAAGGAAGGAAGAGAGATCGAGGTTCCGACTGCGGAGGAGGAGGAGGGGTCAGGCCTAGCCGAAGAGGAGGAGGGCAGAGGAGAGCAGACGCACTAAAAGCGGAATCGTAGCCAATCATGATGGCAGCGACCGACGCGACGATGGCACTAATGTACCTGGGAAGAGGGAAAGCAGCGCGTTAGTCACCGAGAGCATCGATGCGAGGGAGGGAGAAGAGACTCACACCCTCGAGTTGTAGACGCATGCCGGCGTAGGGCGGTCTTCGACTTTGGCGAGTCCCATGGCAAGTTGATCTGGGGGAGGAGTGGAGTCGAGCGGGGAGAGGCGGGGTGATGAGGAGAAGGAGAGAGGAGGGAGCAAAGACTTCAAGAGGGAGGTGGATTTGATTCGGTTCAGCTTTTAGCGCGGGGCCTTGAGCTGGTTTGTGGGAGGGCGGAGCTGCGCTTGCGGGGCCCTGAAGGCTGGACGGGCGCAGTTCTTCCTCCTCCTAAGCAAAACGGCTTTAAGCTGGCTAGGCATACTCCACGAGAGCGAAAGAGAAGCGAAGGCGGAAGCAGAGAGTCCAAGTGCGCTGCATTCCTCGATTTCGCCTGAGTGTTCGCTGTTTCCTGAAGCCCTTTTAATTCCAGCTGCTGCTAAATAGAACACTGCTGGCCTATTAGATACACCTGCTTGGGTCACGAGACTCCTGGGAGCGGGGACGAGAAAAAAAGGAAGAACGCAAGAAACTGCGTTGATCCTTCTTCCGCTCTACTTCCGGCTGACCAGAGCACCTGTCGACCTCTGGCCTCCCCACTCATCCTGCGCGACGGTTCCAATGTCCCCAGCACTCGGTATCGCCTCCCTCAGCCTGGGCTCCTTCGAGCACCACTCCCTCCCCGCCAAGATCGCTGCGGCCGCCAATGCGGGATTCACCAACATCGAACTCTTCGACCTCGATTGTGAGCTGGAACTGTGGCTCGTGGAGTCTAAGAAAAGCTGACCACGGTGACTCCAGGGTGGGCATTCCGAGACTCGTACGCCGCTACGCACAACCTCCCTCTTTGCGCCCACGACGGCGACTCGACCTCAATCTTCGCTGCCGGCGCGCTGGGCGCTCTCGTTCAGTCGTTCGGGATGACTATTAGTTGCTGGCAACCTCTGCGGAATTTCGAGGGATTCCTGGACGAGGAGGATACGCGGAAATCGCGCGAGTTTGCGAAGGGGATTCTCGACATCATGCCGGCCCTTGGAACCACCCTCCTCCTCTGCTGCACGACTTCTACCCCTGCCCCCAAAACCTCCGGAGACCTCGAGCGATGCGTTCGCGATTTGAGCTGGCTCGCCGACGAAGCCGCCCAGTACGATCCTCCCATTCGCATCATGTACGAAGGTGAGCAGTTCCCAGTTGTGGTCTCGTCCGGCGTCGCTGATCCCTTTCCCCGTCTAGGATTATCGTTCGGAGCCCATCGCACGCGCTGGCAAGACGCCTGGGAAGTCGTCGAGACCGTCAACCGCCCCAACTTTGGCCTCTGCCTCGACTCGTTCAACACTCTCGCTCTCGAATGGGCCGATCCCTACTCCCCCACCGGCACCCTCTCGTCCGACGTCGACGCCAAACTGGTCAAGAACATGGCCGAGCTCGTCGCGCGCGTCCCAGGGGACAAGATCTTCTTCTTCCAAGTCGCCGACGGCCGCAAGATGGACCCTCCCCTCCCCCCTCCCACCGACCTCACCATCCCTCGCATTCGCCCCTGGTCTCGGAGCAACCGACTGTTCCCCCTCGAGAAGGCTCTCGGAGCCTACCTTCCCGTCGAGGTGTTCGCCGACGCCGTCGTGCGAACAGGGTACACCGGACCCTGGTCGCTGGAGGTCTTCAACGACAGCTTGGCGGGGACGAGCGCGAAGGTGCCTGAGGAGCATGCGTCGAGGGCGATGAAGGGATTGAAGTGCGCAGTGGACGAGTGCTACGCGCGGTATGCGGCGGAGAGTGCGTCCTCCTTCTCCCGCGCAGCGAGGATCCCACTGACCCCTCGCTCTCGCAGCCTCCAACCAGCACAAGTTATAGAGCAGGTCTCGGGGAGCAGTTTTGTAGAGCATTAGCATCACCCATGTGCATTATCCTTTCGTCCCAGAGTCGAGCAGAGGGCGTTCGTAGGAGAGCAGTGAGAGCGAGCAGCAGCCGAAACGCAACAAACAACAAAGCTGCATTCGAAAAGCCCAACGCCTCCCACGTCCTCAGTCCCCTCAGTCCCCTCCATCCCCTTCCCCAAACGCCAGCATCCCCCGATCGAGCCACCGCGTGAGCAAGTCCGTCGACTGCTGAGGGTCCGAAGGGTAGCCAAACGCTCCCGGCGGCGTCTGCATGCCCAACATCATCTCCCCCTGCAAGCCGTGATCGTTTTCGTGCTCGATCGGTGGTGGTTGCCACGGGTGCGAGTTGGCGGGATCGACGACGAGTCCGAGGCTGACGAGGAGGTCGCTCTGATCCCATTGACCAAAGTCGAGGACGGAGGACGGGTTGGCCGAGTCGAACGCAAGAGGAGAGTCGAGGAGAGTCGAGGAGGAGTCGAGGAAAGACTGGAAGGGTTCCGCGGGGAGGGTGCTGCCGTTCCTGCCGGTGAGGACTGGTGGGAGTGGCGGGAGGGCTGCGGCGGCGAGATCTGCGAAAGCACGAGCGAGCTCAGCGATCGGAGGCGCAAGAAAAAGAAGAGGAACTCACAGCTCTTGCCGTCCGCGTCCTTCTTCTTCTCTCCGACCTTTCTTCGCAACACTTGGAGACTCGTCTTCACGACGGGGAGGATTTGGGCGAGCTGGGCGTACGCGCTGAGGGCTCCCTCGTGGTCCTGATGGATGTACTCGTTCCGGGAGAAGAGGCTGGTCGAGTAGGTGTGAAGGACGAGTTCGATGGTGGGGAGGGAGCGGTAGAAGGTGAAGTTGTCGAGGTAGGTGGTGAGGATTTGGGAGGTGAGGGCGACAGCGTCGGGAGCTGGGTCGAGCGCAACGTTCTTGTACGTGCTGGAAAGGGAAAGAAGAAAGTTAGGATCGAGAAGGGAGACAGGAGAAAGGACGCACTGATGAGGTGATAGTCGCTGGTAGAACGTGTAGAGCAGGAGGTGCATCTCGATCGTATGGCGGCTCTTCTCCGCGATCCTTTCGACCCCGCGCGAGTGATCGCTCAGTCGCAGCTCGGTTGGAAGCTCTCGCTCCCACGCCAACAGCATCCCGACCAGCCTCTCGCGGTCCTCCTCGCCCGTCGCGATTCCCCTCCCGTGCCCTTGTCGCGCGCAGACGCCCCAGCGAATGACCGAAATCCCGATCGCGCAGAGCGACGCCATCTGGGAGAACGTCGAAAGGGCGCACGAGCGAACGGCGTGCAGACGTGGACCCGAGGCGTTGCGCGGGACCTGGGGGTGCAGCTCCGACTCGTGCTCTGCTCGAAGCTCCTCGGGGGACTTGTCGCTGCGCCAGAGCTCGAAGTTCTCGGGTCCGTCGAAAGGGGGTGGAGGAATGTCGTAGTCCTCGAGGATGATGATGGGAGGGCGAAGGACTCGGAGGGAGAGAAGGGTGTGGATGATGAGAGCCGAGTGGAAGGTCTTCAGCTTTGACGCATTGGGATCGGTTTCGACGCGGAGGGAGGCGTCCAGGTTGATGTTGGTATGCAGCGAGATCGTCAAGGAGAGTGCGATGGCGATGCCTGTGCGAGGAGACGTTAGCCACCTCGTCGAGCTCAGGAACGAGACAACGCCTACTGCTCAGTGTGTACGCGCGGTTCAGTTCGCCTTGCGCCCAATCCACAAGAGCTAGCAAAGAGCACGCCTGCACCGTCTCTAGCGTTGGCTTGCCGAGCGATGTGTAGAGATGAGCGCGACTTGCTGCTGCGAACGTTTCGGAAGAGTGGGCGGCGACGGAGGAGCCGGGTGGGAGGTAAGGGGCGGTGATGGCGAAGACGGCGAGGAAGAGCTCGGGAGGAAGGGCGCGAGCGACGGAGGAGGTGGCGGCGTTTTGGGAAGGGAGGTGCGCTGACCAGCGGAAGAAGGCCGATTTGTCCTGTTCATCGAGACGGTCAGCGAAGTCGCCGGTGGAGGGCAGGGAAAAACGCACGAGCATGGGATAGCTTGGATGCACCATCTGGTTGAAGTAGAGGTCCATGAGCTGATTGCGGATGCTTTCCGTAGGCAGCGAGGGGATTCGGGGAGAGGAGCTGAGGCGTCGCGTTAGCTCAGGAGTTCGCACAGAAGGAGAACCTACGTACCTTTCTGCTGCGAGAGACGACTCGGACATCACCCCTTCCATCCAGTCCCACTGCCTCCCCTTTCCCTCCGCCTCGACAGATGCAAAGTGCCTCGAGTCGTCGTCCGGCACCGCGACGCTCGCCAGAGTCTGTAGCCCATTCGAGTGCAGTTCGGGCCCTCCAGAAGCGTACTGCACGTACTGCTGGTTCTGAGAAGGCTGTCCCAAAAGACCAGCGTGCGGTGCGAGCACCGGCACGAGGTGAGAAGGCAAGCCCAGCACCTCCCTCTGCGCGAACGTGAGAGATCCAGCGATGGGCGACTGTCCGCTTCCAGACGCGACGGGACTCCAGCCCGAGTCCGTCGCAGCCATCCGCTCGTCGACGCTTGGCGCGCTGCTAACCGCTCGAGGATTGGGCTTGACTTCGGCGTCAGGAGAGTTGGTAACGGGAGGGAGGGATTCGAGGAGTTGTGGGAGAAGGGATGTTTGAAAGGCGAGTGCTTGAGTAGCGGGCGTAGTGGGAGGGGCGTGGGAGGGGTGGAAGAAGGTCGAGGTGAGGTCGAGAATCGGAGGATGGACGATGAGGAGGTGGCCCTGCGAAAGAAGGCTGGCGTCAGCGGTGGCTCACCAACGTGTTCCCTACGGCTCCCCAAGAGGATTCCGCGGCGCTGGGCGAGCGAACCAGGTCCTGCAGCTCCAACTACCGCGTCTCCATCCCGCTCCTCCATCCCGGCTCCTCCCCAAGCTGCGACTTACCAGGAGTCGCTCCAGCCCGTTCACCCGCTCCGCCAAGTTCTTCGCCTGCCCTGCCGTAGGACCTCGCTTCCTGCTGGGCCTCGAGACTGCGAGAGAGTGGTCAGCGGGCTGGTCAAGGAACAGTCTTCCCGTCGTTCGACGCACAAGTGCATCCGTTCGCCGCCCCGTTCTCGGTGCACACCAAACAAGGAGCATCCCCTTCAGCTCCTGGTACCGCCTCGCACTTGATTCGCTTCCTGCGGCACTGGTCGCACTGGAGAAAGCGAGTTAGCGGGGCTGTTTCCTTCTCGCTCCAGCTGGTTGGCAGCGACGCACTGCTTTGGTGACTCGGCGCTTCTTGACTGGCTGCCCGTCGTCTGACATGTCCTGTGCGTGCGGGCGGTGATTTGCAACAACGGTTGGACGAGGGAGAGATCTGTCGGCGCCCAAAATCCTCTCAAACGAGGGAGCCCCGCTCTTGTCCTCCTCCCAGCTTAGCTTGACTTCGCACTTCGCCGCACGCTTCGCGCAGGATGGACGCCCAGCCTGAGGCTATCTACAGGCATGACGCCTCGATCTGCCTCATCGGAATGCGTGAGTTCGGTCTCGAGTTTAGCGTGCTCTCTTCTTTCTCGCGGTCAGCCTTTGCTTTCCGCCGTCGAAACACAAGGGTTCAGGCTGGAGGACGAGGAAACAGGCTCCGGAAAGACTCGAGAAGGGATCGCGCGGCTAACCTGTTCATCCCATCCGCAGGAGGAGTCGGCAAGACCACCCTTGGGCTCATCGCTTCAACCTCTCTCCGGCGCTCCTTCATCGATGCCGACGCCGTCTTTCAGACTCTCAATGGACCCATCTCGAGCTACGTTACCGCCCACGGCTGGAACGCGTTTCGGGACGTCGAGACGACCATCCTGCGGAAGCTGTTGGAGGAGCATCCCAAGAACTATGTCATTGCGTGCGGAGGAGGAGTGGTGGAGCGCGAGGCCAACAGGGAGCTCCTGCGGCAGTTCAAGGAGAATGGAGGACCTATCGTACACGTCGTGCGGGACAAGGAGGAGACGATCAAGTACCTCGTCGACGAAGTCGCTCGGTGAGTCCTCGGTTCCGTCTCTCCTCCCTCCCCAGCTCACCGAGCTACTGCAGACCCTCCTGGGGAGAAGAGATCCGGCACGTCTGGTCTCGCCGAACTCCCTACTTCGAATCCCTCGCAACCCACACCATCGTCTCCCTTACCGCCTCTCCCCCTCCCACCTCTCCCCAGTTCCTCATGAAGCACGTCGAAACGGCCTTCGTCCGCCTACTCCGCTCCATCTTCGGCCTCGCCTCTTCCCACGTCCCCCTCGTCCCCGGCATCACCCCTTTTCCCATCGCTGGACCCAGCTCAGGTGAGTACGGCGGGTACGGCGCGTGCGAGAGGGAGATGGGACGCGGCGCGAAGGGACCTCGGACGAGCTTCGTCGCGTTCAACTTTCCCGACCTACGGATCATCAGCGGGGAGACGATCAGGAGGGCTACGGAGGGAGTGGACGTCATCGAGCTCAGGGTCGACACGCTCGTCCAGTCGAGGCCGGATACGCCGCCCGAGTCGCGAAGAGGATCACCAAGCGACCCTTCCTCCTCTCGAGCATCTCGAACACCCAGCGGCCCTCCTAGTCCCCACTTCGTCGCTTTGTGCTTCGGCCACTTGCGAAGATGCTCGCCCCTGCCGATCATGTACACGGTTCGGACTAAGTCGCAAGGAGGCGCCTTTCCGGATCCCTATGGCGACACCCCGGCGCTGCTGGACGAGTACGTCGCACTCGTCGAGCTGGGATTCAAGCTCGGCGCCGAGTACGTCGACCTCGAGCTCTCGCTTCCAGACGAGGTCTTCCAGCGACTGCTCGCGCTGCGAGGGGCGGCGACCCAGTGCCTGGCGACGGATCACGACCGAGAAGGGAAGTGGAGCTGGGATTCGCAACATGTGATGGACAAGTACCTGCGGGCGGCGAAGCTGGGCGCGGACGTCGTCAAGTTCGTCAACTTTCCGACCTCGTTCAATTCAAACCTCGAGCTCCTCAAGTTCCGCCAACGCGCCTCGGCCATCGATGTCGGCCGCACTCTCCCCCTCCTCGCCATCAACCTGGTTCGTTCTCTCGTTTCTCTTTCGATCCGAAAAGGAGCTGACCAAAACACGCAGGGCAAAGGCGGCCAACTCTCTCGATTCCTCAACCCCGTCCTCACCCCCGTCACCCATCCCCTCCTTCCCGGCGTCGCTGCCCCAGGACAACTTACCTACGCCCAAACCCAACAAGCCCTCTTCCTCTCCGGTCTCATCCTCGAAAAGACCTTTTTCGTCCCCTCCTCCGCCGTCGCCGAGTCGTTCGCACGCGAGACGAAGCGTCTCGGTCTCCCCTACAAGTTCATCGTCGAGGATCGGCCCGAGATGCGCGAGGTCGAGGAGAACTTTGGTGGGGCGTTCCTCGGCGCACGAGCAGTCCCCACCTCGTCCATCTCGCCGCGGGACGACCTTATCCCTCCCGCAAGCCATTCGAACTGGGCGGACCTCCTCGTTCCTGCATCGACTGAACCCAACTCTTACGACATTCCTCCAACCTCCCTCGGGTTCTTCAAGCATACGAACGTCCGCGTCCTCGCACTCGCCGAAGTCCTTTCGCAGAACCTGAGTCCGATCAACGCCGTGCGCCTCTCCCAGCTCCTCCCTTCGGACCTACACTAACGTCTTGTCGCATAGGTCGGGATCCACACCTCGGCCCTCCTCGTCGGCCTCAACTCGAAAGAGCGCAGGGAGGTCAGTGAAGCCCTCACGATCGTCGGTGCCCGCTGGGTCTTCCTCTTCGGCTGCGAGGACGACGACGAAGACGCCGAGAACCTCCTCCGCCTCAAGTCCCCCCTCGCCCCCTCCGCCACTCTCACCTCGATGCCCCCCTCCCGCGCCGGCACTCCCATCCCCTACCCCCAACGACCAGTCCTCACCACCGCCCGACTCGACTCCTTCTCCTCCCCCGTCTTGTACTCGCGTCGACCTCCCACCATCATCATCGCGTCAAGCGCGGCGCCTGCGTTCCCCAATACGCTCTTTGCGAGCCCGACGGGGGGTGCGGCGCTGGACCTTTCGGTTGGGAAGGGGATGCTGAGAGAGGCAGTGAGAGGGAGGGAGAGGAGTCCGCAGAGGGAGGGGTGGCAGTTGATTGGGCCCAAGGAGGTTGAGGCCGAGGTGGAGAAGCAGGCGTTTAGGGCTTTGACGGGGAGGAGGTTGAGCTGAGGTTGAGCTGAGGGGTTGGGGGAGTCGTCATTGTTCTTGTAGCAGTATCAATCTAGTCGGTATACCCTCTTGGACAGGGAGCTGCCGGTCTTCCCTGTCGTCGCGAACTGGAAGACGCAACTTGCGAGGACAACAAGCAGCGCTTTCGAAGGGATTTTTCGAGGAAGAGCCGGTAGAGCGTTCCAGGGTACAGCCAAAGTTGTGGTGTCAGACAGAGGGAGAGGGAGGACTCTCAACCTGACGACGAAGTGTGCAGGTGGCGAAGACGACGCGCGCCTTCCTCCTCAGGCCTCAGCTCTCTTTCTCCCACCACACCCAAACCCCAACCCTCGTTCCCCACCACACCCCACCTAGCTAAACAACCCAAGACCCGGGAAAATGCTACACTTTGACCACCACGAGATGGCTCAAAGCACTGTCGCGCGATACCCCCGGTGAGAACGCTTAGCAAAGGGGGAGGAGGCGGGCGACGAGCTTGGCACGGATGTTGGTCAGGAGGTGGTAGAGAACGAGGGGGGCAGAGGGGGCAGGAGGGGGGAGGAGGGGCTGCGTGAACGGAGGGGGCGTTGCTGGGGACTCAGGGCTGGCACTGGATGGGTGGGTCCTGTCGTGGTCGGCTGCTCGGGCCTGAGGCTCTGACAGTTCTCAAGGTGAGTCTTCTTGGCTTCAGAAAGCGTGTTTTCCACGAGAGAAGGGGGGGAACATGGCCGAGGCGAGGGGGTGAGGGTGGACTAGGTCACGATGGAGTCCGGCTCGAGCCTCTCTTCGTTCTCAGAGCTACCCGAAGATTTACACTGTGGAGATGGAAGTGGGACAAGGGGGGGAGCGATTTAGAGCGTCTGAGATCCAACGGGAGCTGACGGCGAGGGTCGACTAGACAGCTCGGACTCTTGCTTGACGACGGTGCTGTCGAGTGCGGAGGACTGCTCTGGGAGTCACAGGAAGGGGGGACTCGACTAAACAGCCTATCCACACACCAGACCTCTTGCTGAATCGGGTCTCCCTTCCCAGCCCTCTTCTCGGTCCTCCTTCGCTGATTGTCTCTCGTTCTTGTGGCTCTACGAGAGTCGTTGCGAACGACTGAGCGAAAGATCCTTGCAGATGCGGGAAGGGATCCCGGGAGAAGCTCACGAAAGGCTGCTCCTCACATGCACGAGCAGCGAAACCCTCTCCCGGATTCCGGATTCGCCAAAACCTTCCCCGACTCCATCGCTCGATTGCTGCTGGGGAGATACAACCTCCCTGCGGAGGTTCTAATGTGTCCTTTGAGCGTCAGCACGGAGGAGAGAGGAGGAATACGGGACCGTCGCAGCTCTCGCGGCGGTTGGAACTTCGCGTGTTCGCCGCTCTCTCCTGGCCTTTCGCAAAGCTGGGACCCCTGGAGTCCTGGAATGGAACCAATCCAATCCTGGTTCAGGACGAAAGAGGACGTCTGCCCAAGGGCCTTGCGGCGTGGACGCGACGACTTTCGCGCCCGCGCGGTGTTGACTCCTCCTTCCCTTCTCTCTCGCCTCGGAAGCGTCCGAAAATGAGCTCAGGATACACCACCGTCCTCTGCTCGACTCCAGAGCAGCTAAAGCAGGCCATGACGATCCGTGTCGTGCGTGGGACGCCGCTCCTCTCTCGACCGCACGAGCTGACCTCTCTCCGTCCCACAGGAAGTCTTCGTCGACGAGCAAAAGTTCTCAATGGAG
Organism: Glaciozyma martinii; assembly: GCA_025758715.1. Lineage (NCBI taxonomy): Eukaryota > Fungi > Basidiomycota > Microbotryomycetes > Kriegeriales > Camptobasidiaceae > Glaciozyma > Glaciozyma martinii. The sequence continues at coordinate 53,739 of JANGFH010000403.1, read as the reverse complement.
GACGAGCTAGACGAGTGCGCCCCTCTCCGATCCCTGCGCCCGCTGGACGTCCACTGAACCCTCTACCCACGCAGCAAGGACGACGCGTCGGATCACTTTCTCCTCCTACACGACGGCGAGCCAGCCGGGACGATCCGGTGGTGGTGCATCCCTTCCGCCGAAGCAGGAGCTACGTACGGGAAGCTCGGTCGGCTAGCGGTGCTCAAGAGTCATCGCGGGACGGGCGCGGGGAAGCTCTTGGTGCTGGCGCTCGAGAAGCATATCGCGAGTGGGGAGGGCAAGGCGGGACTAAGAGCGGCGGGGTTGGGGGAGGTGTTGGTGGTGGCGAATTCGCAGTGCTATGCGGAAGGTGAGCTGGCGGGATTGGAGCGCCGAGGGAGGGAGCTGGAGCTGATTCGCTTGGTGCTTGCTGCAGGCTTCTACTCCAAGCTTGGGTACGTCGTCGAGGGGGACACCTTCCTGGAAGACGGTGATCCACACATTCGGATGACGAAGAGCATCAAGCTGTCACTATAGAAGGAGCTCGTACCAACGACTGCCTCCTTCAACGATCGCTCCTCGCTGCTCGGTTGCTCTGCTCCTCCCTGCTCCATGCTCCTGCTTCTTGCTGCTCTCCCTCTTCTACTGCTTCTTTCCCGGGGAATCTAAAAAAAAGGCATTGCACCTGGCGACGTCCCTAATGTCTCAAAGCTTGGGGGCAGTAGTGACCTTGATGTCCTCCATCCCCCGAACGAGCGCCCTCGAGCTCGCCTCGACCGCCTCTCCAAGTTCCTTCTTCTTTCCATCAAAGGGAGACGCCGCAGAAGTGAGGAGCCACTTGCGAGACTGGCTGAGCCCTTGCTCGATCATCGCCTCGATACCTGCGAAGGGAGATCAGTGCCCGGTCTGAGCGAGGGAAGGGAGAAAGGACGTACCTTCGATGACGTTCCAGTTATATGAGGCAGCGATGTTGTACATGATCGTCTTGCGAGGCTGTCAGGGAAGTCAGGAGTAAGCACAACGAAGCGAGGACCGAGGAAGCGAGAACGGAACGGACCTTGTAGCACATCTCCAAGAACAATCGCGACCGCCCACCGGTGTTCCTGCTCGCAAACACCTTCTCCGACACCGCGTAGACCATCTTCTCGCCATCGGTAACGGGCTCGAAACTGGGGATCGCTCCAACTCCGGCGGCGACGGTGTCCTCCATCTGCTGCGTCCACTGCTCGACGCCATCGAGCGCCTTGAGGTCGTATTGAAGGAAAGCGGCGATCATTTCTTTGGTCTCGGTAGGGTCGCGGTTGATGAGGTAGATGGGGGAAAGGCCGAGGCGGGAGAGCGCGTAGACGGCAGCGCGGGTGGTTCCACCTCCACCGATGATGAAGCCGCAGCTGCCAGCAGGGAAGGGCTTGGGGCGGGACTGGAGCTCGACGGGGAGGTTGAGGACGAGGGCGTTCGCTACGCCCTCCCAGTCCGTGTTCTGCCCAACGAGGACCGTCTTGCCGTTGGCATCCTTCTCGACGATGATGGTGTTGACCGAACCGATCTCCTTGGCTTCGGGCTCGAGTCGGTCGAGGTACTTGGTGACTGTGACCTTGAGAGGCTGTTTTCACTGAGTCAGCATGCGCGAAAGGGAGAGGACGAACGCAGGAGAACGCACCATCGTGACAGCAGCTCCGCAGAAAGTCGGGCCGCGAATGATCTCGAGCATGTCCGAGTTCTCGATATCCTCGGTGTCGTGGAGCTCATAGCGGTTAGGCAGGCCAAGCTCGGCAAAGATATTGTTGTGGAAGGCGGGAGAGAAGCTGAGCGCGGTCAGCTGATGTGGATCCAGGGGCAGAAGCTGGCGGACTCACGAGTGGGAGATGGGGTAGCCGAAGAGGTAGACGTCCTTGCGGGGAGGGTTGTTCTGAAGAAGTGGAACAAGTCAGCCTCGGCATCGGCGAAGGGAGAGCAGAAGGCGCACGGAGGCCATTGCTGGAGAAGGAGGAGGAGCGAGGTGGGAAGGAGGTGTGTGGCTGCGAGGACGGTGAGTGAGCGGCAGGGACGGCAAGGAAACTTGAACTAGGGCGTACTGGAGTGCGGAGAGGTTGTGGAGAGAGGTGTTGGAGAAAGAGGAGCGCCAGAGCAAAGCGATCAGCAGAGGGAAGATAATTCAGCGCGCCCTGCCCGTCGCTCCTGGAACTCGTTAATTCTACCTCGCTGTGATCCTGCTTGTCTTGTCTTGCTACGTCGTTTGACAGCAGAAATACAACGCTCGCTACTCCAATTGCGCAACCAACCAGGAAACAGGAACGTCGGAATACAATTTACTGTCCTACGGTCCTACGGCTCGATTAAATTCCTAGTCAGAGCTGCTTCCTCCTTGCGCGCTGGACGAACGCTTCTCCCCAACCTTCAAACCCAAGCCCGACAACGATGGATCTTGACCTGGACCTCATGGAGATCCACCGCTTCGCCGCTCAGCTCTCAATCGAAGCTGGAAGCTACCTCCGGGACCAGGCGCTGGCGCGTGCTTCGCGGTCCCACACGTACGATCTCGAGCTGGTGATCAAGGAGAACGCAGCCGATCTTGTCACCAAGGCCGATATGCACGCGGAGGCGATGATCTCTGATGCCATTCGCGAGCGCTTCCCTGGTCACAAGTGAGTCTCATCTGTTGCGCGGCGGCAAGTGGGGACGGGAGCTGACGACGGGCTGGACTTGTGCGTGCAGGATTATCGGAGAGGAGAGCTACAGCGCTGGCCAGGACAAGCGGTTCTTGCTCGACGACGTGAGTCAGAGGGATATGTGGGGTACCGCTGGACGGAGGGCAGCTCGAGATCGGGAGCTGGGAGCCAGCTGGACAAGTGGATAGCTAACTGGCTGTGCGCTTGCAGGATCCGACGTGGATTATCGACCCTCTTGATGGGGTGAGCTCTTTCGCAAGCGACGACCTGACCCAGCTGACGAGCTCTCCTCGCAGACCGTCAACTTTGTTCACCTCTTCCCCGCTTGCTGCGTCTCTGTAGGCTTCTGCGTCAAGTGAGCCGTCCTTTCCAACCTTTCCCTCCGCCCAAAGCTAACCTCCGCCGCCTCGCGCAGCAAGAAGCCCGTAGCTGGCGCCATCTTCGCCCCACTCCTCGGCGGCCTCCACCCCACCAACGCCTCGGGGACGCTCTACTCCGCCGCCTTCGACCACGGCGCCTGGTCAACCCCCATCTCCTTTCCCTTCGACCCCTCCGTCCTCCTACCACCTCTCCCCAGCCCCTCCTACGCCTCGCTCAAACCCATGCCGTTCCACCATTCCGTCCAGCTCCCCTACCTCCCTCCGCCGCCCATTCCCGCCGAAGCGCCAAAGGGATGCCTCTTCACGGCAGAGTGGGGCAAGGCGAGAGCGGATGCACCGGGGAGTAACCTCACCAAGAAGGTTGCGACGTTCTGGAACATGGCGGCCGAGGTGGGAGGGAGGGAAGGGAAGGGAGGGATGGTGCACGGCGTGCGATCGCTCGGGAGTGCAGCGCTCGACATGGCGTACGTCGCTACCGGAGCTGTTGATATGTACGTTGCTCGCTCATTCCTCCCGAAGCTCGTTTTCTGATCCCCTTCGTCGGCAATCACAGATTTTGGGAGGCAGGGTGCTGGGAATGGGACGTGTGCGCTGGCATCATCCTCGTTGCCGAAGCAGGAGGTCGTGTCGTCCCTTCGCAATCGCCTGCGGACCTCTCTCCGACCTCCCCAATTCCGGACGCCAACTTGGGATCACGGCTGTACCTTGCTATTCGCCCGTGCTCTGCGACCGAGAACGAGACGGTGGTCGAAGCGCAGGACAGGCTGATTCGGGAGGTGTGGAGGAGGGCAGAGGCCATGGACTACGTTCGACCCCAGTAGACACGAGTAGACGTCGAATTAAATCCTTACGATGTGCGAACCGACGCCTCTCTCTCTCCGTACCTTCAGCTGCGATTGACTCCACACAAACCTCCGCACGACTCCGCAACGAGGAAAAGGAGAGACGTTCAGCCAGGATGAACGTTGATCTTCGCCGCGGACGCGGCTTCCTTTTCGCGGACGCGGCTTCCTTTTGGGCCTGCTCTCCCAGCTTGCCCCCAGCCCCCACACCTCCGCACCTTCTCCAAGTCTCGTATCCTACAAAATGGTCTCTACCACCGACGCTCGCGGCATCACTCGTCTTTCCAAGGTCGATCCCAACGACGGAAAGAACGCTCGAGACACCAAGACGTTCCTCCTCCTCTCGGGACCCAACCACAACCTGTTCGGCGAGCGCGATCCCAAGCAGTGAGTCCTGCTTCCAGAACCTCGAACGTGGCCCGTGGCTGGAGGTGGAGGAGGTGGAGATGAGGGGGGAGGAGGGGGAGGAGGGAGCTCAGCTGCTGACGGGGGAACGCAGGTACGGCACGACCACCCTTGCTCAGATCGAGGAGAACCTCGCCGCCGTGGCAGCAGAGCTAGGCGTCAAGATCGTCTGCGCGCAGACCAACTCTGAAGGCGACATGGTGGACCTCGTGCGCTCTGCTCCTCACTCCTTGCGAACCTCTCTCACGCGCGGCGTTGATCGCAGATCCACTACTCCCGCTGCCTCGGAGGAGTCGTCATGAACCCCGGTGCGTACGCCCACTACTCGTACGCGCTGCACGACGCTATCGACGCCGTCACCGTTCCCGTCGTCGAGGTGCACATCTCCAACGTCTATGCGCGCGAGGCGTTCCGCCACAAGTCGGTTACGGCCCCTGCTGTTGCGGGATACATTGCTGGATGTGGGATCTTGGGATACGAGGTGATCTCTTGGTCCGGGCTTGTGAGATGGGAGTGGAGAGCTGATGAACTTGTTTCGAACGCAGTTGGGATTGAAGGTGGCCATTCAGAGGGTCAAGGAGCAGGAGGCCGCTGCCTCCAAGTTGTAGATTCGCACCTGAAACGATGCACCATGTTCGACTAGCTGTGTGCCTCCGCTCTCTTGGTGGCCAGCAACGCTGAGCGAACCTCATCTGCTCTGGTCGTGGCGCCTGCAAGGTTTCCTGGTGCGAAACTCTGCCCATCTCTGCTTCTCAAATCACCGGAGCAAGGTTTCAGGATGCACCACCGTGCGGTCGAGGTTCAGTCCTTTCCCGCAAGGAAGACCGAGCGAGAGGAGCGAGGGGGGTGTCCACTGACGCGAGCAAGAACGAGCTAACGAGTGTGTAGAGTGCAAGAAATAAGCTAAACGAGGTACAGCAGCACAAACAAACAATCCTCCTCCGCAACCGGTTGCGAGAGTCCCTCCTTCCCCTTACATCTGTACATCCCTGCTTCCGCTGAAAATCCCTCGACCCCTCGCAACGATCCCTCACGCCAGCTTCCCCTTCCCCAACGCCAACTCGTCTTTCGATTCGAGGATTAGCGGTACGTCGGGTATGGCTGAGGCGGAGGGAGGTTGAGAGGAGAGAGGGGATGCGGCGAGTTGGGAGCGAGAGCGAGGGCGGGAGAAGACGACCTCCTTTGCTTGGAGTTTTCGAGCTTCTTCGGCGCTCATGAGGACCTGCAGAGAGAACGATTCAGTATGTGCGATAAAAGGGTGGTGAGAGAAACGCACGGGGGCGTAGACGAGGTACTGCTGCTCTGGCTGCGGTGCGCCGCTTCCGCTGGGTGGAGGAGGGAAGGAGGGGTACGAAGGCGAGGAAGGGGTAAGGGAGAGGAGAGGAACGTCGGCGCCGAGATTCGCTGAGAAGGTGTCGACCGGACTGGGGAGGAGGAAGATCCTCGACGGCCGCTTCCCACTCGAGGGCGATGGCGCGTCCCTCGAGCTCCCGTTGTCCGAGGCGTGTCGGTCCCTCGTATTGATCGTAAGGCTCTTGCGGGCTCCTTGTTTCGATAGTGCCGTGTAGAACTGAAGGACCTTGAGGGCGCAGCAGCCCCGAACGATCGTGATCGCCGCGAGGCATACGGTGAGGGTGGAGAACAGGCCTTGCCACTGCTCCTCGCACGCCTCTACGCTCCAGCCAAAGAGGTCGAAGGAAGTGGCGATCTCGGAATTGGAGAGGGTTTCGCAGAGGGAGGAGGGGGAGGTCGAGGAGAAGGTGAGGAAGGTTGCGATGACCAGGAGAGAGAGTTCGGCGAGCTGTGAACCAGCCGTTAGCTTGTTCCGCGAGACTCAAAGTGCTGGCCTACGAGGGATAGGAAGGAATGGAGAGAGAAGAGGCGGAGGAAAGGGAGGTTCGACTGGGGAGGAGGGTGTCAGCTGGCGTGCGTGCTGGAGGGTTGGAGGGACTCACCCTGAGAGCTCCAACGAACCCAAGAGCCGCCACAAACGCGCTTGACAGTGCCCAGAAGCGTCCGATCCCCACCAACGCCCGCACTGCCTCGAGCTTCACCCGCCATTCGCCCTCTGCAGGCCCCAACCGCGGTCAGCTCTTTGTCTCCCGCCCTTTGCTCCGACCACACGCACCTCCGTCCTCGTTCTCAATCGTTCCTTTCAGAGTCGAAGAAAGTGTGCTCAGAATGCCAGAGAGGTAGAGCTGGAAGAGGAAGGCGGAACTGGCGCGTTGCCGAGGTCAGGATGAGCAGGGAGGCTGGCAGTGGGGAGGACTCACGCTGCGATAGCCAGGACCAGGTTTCTGCCCTTGATGGCCGCCATCGCAAAACCTGGAGAGGGAGGGCAGGGCGAGTCGGGCGGTTGGAGAGGTTGTGGTCGAAACGAAAGAGAGTTGGGCGAGTGCTTGGCCACTTTCGAACGCCTCGGAGAAGCTCTGTCTTCCACTCTCAGACTCAGCTGGATTGAAGAACTGCTGCAAACCCTGCGATGGCAATACAAGGCGCTACAAGATAGAGAGACCCTAAGAACGAGTGGAAAATGCGACTACTGACTGACCCCACCTCCTTCCTACACACGACGCCTCCTCACGCCGACCAATCCTTCTCCCTCTCCTCCACCTCCTCTACCAATCCCATCTCCTCATCCAGCATCGCCGAACTCCTCCTCCCACTCCCCGTCGTCTCGCTCCTCGACGTCAACCTCCGCACCGCCACTTCCACATCCACCGAGCGCTCAATGACGTCCTCGTAGATCGAAGGAGGACTGCTCGTGAGGAGCGTCCCGGTTCGACCGATGGAGGGGCCGAGGAGGTGGGTGGGGAGTTGGTGAAAACTCGTGCCGGAGAAAGCCGCGGGGTCGGACGAGGTGCTGGATGAGGAGGACAATCGTCGGGCGGTGCGAGGCTTGCTGGGATGGGGGTGATAGGAGGATGGCGAGGTTACGGGAGGGGCGGAGGAGGGGTCGAAGAAGACGGGTACGAGGACAAGTCGAGGATGATGTGGGGGAGGGTGCGAGAGCGAATGCGACTTGAACCGCCCGTGCGTCGGCGGTCGTTCCACCGGAGGAAGCGAAGTAGACCTCGTTGGTCGTCCCATCGACACAGTCGACCCCCTCCTCCTTCCCTGCATCTTCTCCCTCTTCGCATCCCGCGCATCGAACCAGTCGCTCGAACACCTCCCCCCTAGTCCCCCAGTACTCCTCTCCACCTCTCCCGCATGCTCAAACGCCACCCAAACGCCGTACGCCCTAACGAGTACGACGGCCACTCCAATCCCCAGGAGCAGCACCATCCCCTGCCTCCAATTCTCCTCGCAGCTCTCCACCCCCCAGACGACGACCTCAACGCCCTTCATCCCCCACCCCGTCGTCCCTGCCCGCCCTTCCCGTTCCCGCAAGCTCGTCGTGGCGCCAAAGAGCTCTCCCCGCGTGAGTTCTTCGCAGAGGAGGTCCGAGAACCGACGGGAGAGGGAGGGGGAGAAGGTGAGGAGGAGGGTGGAGAGGAGGACGAGGAGGGCTGCGAGCCAGTCGAGGAGGGACCCGAGGGCAAAGAATCGGATTAGGCGTGGGTTGGCCTTCGAATGAAGAAGGTCGTCAGTGCTGGGTCCTTATGACCTGCCCGTGGCCATCGAGGGGCTTGGGCTGGTTCGGAGGAGGAAGAGAGTGCGAACGTACCTTGTAGATCCCAACAAGGCCACAAGAGGCTACTGCAACGTTGCAAGCCGACCAGCGGAGGAGGAGAGTCGCCAGGGTGCTTGCGATCGCGGCGCCAGCGGAGGGATCAAAGTCGAGCTCGAGAGCTTCCGCTTGAGTGAGAGTGGCGTGTCGCCATGCGGCGCTAAAGACCCCGACGTTGAAGAGGAGCGTCCCTGAGGCGAAGAGGGTGGCGGGCAGGCGCGTAGTCATGCTGGATCGAGGGAGTTCGGAGAGGGGAGGCCGAGCCTGCGAGAAGGGTGAGCTCAGGGAAGACTTGGGGAGAGGGGAAAGGAGGAGCGTACCTCGTAGGTGTTGGTGTGATATCGCTGCTGCGCCTTTGAGTGGTTTGAGGCTGGACAAGGGAGGCGCCGAAGACAAAGGAAGACGACGCCGAACTCTTGAGGTCAATTCGGGCTTGGAGAGCTGTTCGGAGGAGTGGGTCGTCAATCAAGGACGACAAGGGTGAGCGAGGTGCTGATAGGACTGAGCTTTGGTAGTGTGGACGACAGGAGGAGGAAGAGAGTCTTGATCGTACGACAACTCACCTGACCTAGACCCGACTTGCTGACTGAATTTGCGTCCTGGTCCTCCTGGCCCAGGTTCTCGTCCAAGCAGCGAGGTCCATCGAACGAACGAGAGATTGAAGTGCGTAGTAGTACAAATCCACGGCTCCGTCTAAGCCACGCCTTGCGAGAAACCGACCCTCCTCCTCCTCCTCCGATAACGGCTCGTCGGCGAGGACGCAGCTCCCGCCTACTGTCCAGGCTTGACTTCGACAAGCGGGTAGTCAAACTTGTTGCCCTTCTTTCGCCAACGCTGCTGCCTGGATGAGGCGGGAGAGAGGGAATCAGCGACGTTGCCCAAACCTCGGACACGAGCTCCGAGAGACGCACCTCTTCTTCGTCGAAGCATGCTCCGTCATGCCGGCATGGCAGTGGGTCGTCTTGAAGAGGCGGATGAACGCAGGATCCCTGCGAGTGATGCTTAATTAGCGAGCGAATCGGTCAGAGGGGATGAGAAGAGCGGCGGCGTACCAGAGCTCGCTGGCGATTCCGAGATCCTTGCAGCAGCGCATCAAGGCGTTGCTCTTGCATCCCTCCGTCGCAGTCGGCAGTCCCTCGGCATTGAAGAACGTCTGCTCTCCCCTCGCGACCGAGACCAGTCTGTTCGGAAAGAACAAGCCGCGTCAGCTCCCGCCACTTTGCTGCGCCACCAAACCAGGAGAGAGCAGCGTACCGTCCACCAGCAACGAGACCCCATTCACGGCTGACCATCATCTTGAGAACCGTCATCTCCCCGCGCGGGACCATTCCCCAACCACCAGGTCCGAACGCCTGGTTCAGGATCCGGCGGTACAAGATCTCGGGGAGGTACAGCAGTCCATCTGAATCAACACCGCCAAGCGCCGTCAGCTCCCGTTCCTCCCTCACCCGCTTTGCAACAGGCCTCTTGCCCCCTCGAAGAGAAGGACGAGCCCCAACTCACCCGGCTTGATCTCAATCTCGTTCGGCAGCAACGGGCGCATCAAGAGTGCCGCCGCCCTCTCGGAGAACGGCTGCGACGACAAACCATGGTAGCTCGTACTCCAATCGATCTCCTTCTGCGCCTGAGGGATCTCGAGCGGGACCGTCGCGTGCGTCGGCACAGGTGCAGAAGTCTGGGCGATCGAGGGGCCGGAGGGAAAGCCGGTCGAGGTGGAGGGGAAGGCGGAAGAGGTGGTCGAGGCGAGGGTCGAAGGGGCGGCGAAGGAGGAGGGGGTGAGGGCGGGAGAGGCGTGCGTAGGGGGAAGAGGGATCTCGGGCAGGAGGTCGTCGATTCCTGCGTCGTCAAAGATGTCTGCGGCGCTGAAAGAGCTTGCTGGGGAGCTCTTGGCGAGACGAGGTGCGGCGGCGACGGCTGCGACAGGAGTGGGAGCGACAGGAGAAGGAGTGGGCTTGACGGCTGCTGGCTTGCGAACGTACGCCTTCCTGGGTGCTGCTGCTGCTGCTGAAGATGCAGCCCTTGCAGTTCGAGCGAGAGGACGTAATGACTTTGAAAAGTTCATCTTCGCCCTGCTTTGAGTCGTCGTCGTTAAGGAGTTCAACACGATCGACGAGAGAGCGAAGTATCGAAAGCTTTAAGATATTTTCTCTTATGTAGGCATCTTTACTTGTGCAATTTAAAAGCCTTTTTTCTACTCGAGCTTTTCTTGAGGGGCTTCTGTCCCGACTCTACTCTCCTTTAAAGCCCAGTACGATCAGCTCACAGTCAGGCCGACTAGATCAGATCAACAACTAGCGCAATCAACTCGAGCTAAACACTCTCCCCAGCTCGACTCGACCCAGTCCTCCCTCTCCGAAGAACTCTCCTCCTTCCAACCTCTCTCCCCGTACCACCACCTTCTCCGCCTTCCCCCCAGCTTCTCCTCAGCCATGGCCGTCCTGGACGGAGACATTAGCGGCGTGCGCAACAAGATCGTGCGAGGGCAGCTCCTCGCAAAGCAGAAGAAGGAGAAGAACCAGGCCAAGCTTCGCAAGAGGATTGCGAGGAAGGAAGCTGAGAACCGAGGCGAAGAAGTCGAGCGAGGTGAGTTCTCTCCTTCTTTCTACCACGTCGTGCCGGCTTGGAGCACGCCCTGGTCAGGAAGAGCAACCTTGCTGACCCCTCTCTCCTCCTCGCTAGGATGGACCCGTACGATTGAGAACACCAAGGAGTGGCTCGGAGACTCAGAAGAATACAGCGACCCCCGCACGCGTCCCGCCAAGGTCGAAGTCGACGCCGAAACCGGCGACGTGCGCGTCGACCTCGGTTCGCTCGCAACCCTCTTCCCCGCCCAACCCGAACCCTCGACGTCCGACGCCCCCGCCCCTCTCGAGCCCAAGATCCTCATCACTACGAGTCCTGGAAAGCCCTCGGGACCCCTCACCAAGGACTTTTTGGACGACCTTCAGGCGCTGCTGGGCGGCAAGTCGCGCGCGGACATCGTCCCGAGGAGGAGTCCCAAGTTTGAGTTGGGCAAGGTGGCGCGCTGGGCGAGGGGTAGGGGGTACGGTGCGATTGCCGTCGTGGGAGAGGATCACCAGAAGCCGAGTGAGTCGTCCGTTTCGCTGCGTTGTGTGCGAGGATCGTAGCTGACCATTCTTCGCAGCTACGCTCACGCTCTCGCTCCTCCCTCACGGTCCCACCGCCCACTTCCGCCTCACCGGTGTGACTCTTTCCAAGGACATCAGGGTACGCCTCCTTCCCTCCTCCTCGCAGCAGCCTCTGCTAACCCAGTCCGCTCGAGCCCAGAACCACGCCAAATCGACTTCGCACCCTCCCGAGCTCGTCCTCAACCACTTTTCTACTCCGCTCGGTCTCTCCCTCGCCTCCCTCCTCTCGCACCTCTTCCTCCCTCCCTCTACCGCCGAAGTCCTCGCCGCGCAAGGGTACCAAGGTCGGCAAGTCGTGCTCGCGCAAAACTCGCGCGACTTCGTCTTCATCCGTCGGTACCGGTACATGTTTGCGCTCAAGAGTCACGCGCTGGGGAGTAAGAAGAAGGTCGGACTCGAGAGGCAGGGACCGGCGAACCCGGATGAGGACGATACGATCAAGGCGAGGTTCCAGGAGATTGGACCGAGGATGACGGTCAAGATGAGGTGGATTAGGAGGGGAGCACTGGGGGAAACGGGGGACGAGAGGCAGGAGAGGGAAAGGGCCGAGAAGGGGGAGGAGGGAGGGATCGTCGAAGGAGGTGAGGATGAGGAAGGGGACATCGACATCAACGAGACGGGCGGAACGAACGAAGCGGCGCAGGACGACGACGAAGCGGCCGAGGAGAAGGAGGCGGCCAAGGCGATCGGGCTCGACGACAAGGACGCCGACGGACAGCCCCACTTTGACTTTGCCGCCGCTGCCGCCGAAGCTGAAGCCTCTCGCGCCGCTGCGGGTGCTTCGACCGCCACTGCGAAGCCCGCCAAACCCGTCAAACGCCCTCGGACGATCCCTCGCAAGCGCAAGCTCCCCTACCACGCCCTCCTTCGTCCTCCTCCTTCCCCTAGTCCCGAACCGGGGTACCAGGAATCGCAGCCCGTTCCCCTCCCGAGCAAGGACGGCAAGATCAAGGAGAGCAGTTTGTTGAGTACCGTCGGCAAGACGTGGCATGCTGGAAAGGGGGAGGGAGGAGTTAGGGAGGGCAAGAAGAGGCGCGAGTGGGGTTGGGAGGTGAGTTTCGGCTTCTTGGGATCTGGGAGCGGAACGAAGGCTGATCAGGTTCGGGTGCGCAGGCGAGGATGCAAGTCAGCAGGCGCAAGTTCTTCCTTTAGATCGGGGTGGAGCTTGGGGTGGTGCGAGGTGCTGCATTGTATAGAGTTGTGTGCGCAGAGCTGCGATCGTTCGTTCGTTCGTTCGTTCGTTCGTTCGTTCGTTCGTGAGGGGGTTGCGGCGAGAGGCGGGTTGGTCGCGGCTTTCCCCAGGGCGATTGAGGTTCAGCAAAAGCTGCAGCTGTCCTCTTTTCGGCGTAGCAGACGGTGCGAAGAGGGAATCGAAGAGGAAGCGAACAAAGCTGGCAGGCGCACTCCCCCAGCTTCCTTCCCAAAGGACGGAGAGCTCAGCGTGTCGAGCAGAGGTTCAGCAGCCCAGTCCAGCATCCTCGCACGCCCACGCACCCCCAGCAGAGCAGCCCAAGCAGAAACCGCCGAAGAAACAAAAGCAGACCCTCCCCCGCCCCTCCCTCCTCGTCCTTACTCCCTGCAGTCTCGCCAGTCCCACCAAACAAACTGCAAAACAGCGCAAGTAGAATTGCTCCTCCCCTCTCGCACTCGTCCTCCCTCCCTCCTCCTGCGCCGGTCCGCGTTCTTCCGATCCGGGCTACGCCTCCTGCCCCTGCGTTTCTCCTCCCCCGCTCTAATTCTTCTTGCCCTGTCGAATCCAAGCCGTCCAGAAGAAGTCGTGCGAGTCGATTTGGGAGGGAGTGGGAGGGGAGAGGGGGAGGAGGGGGAGGGAAGAGGTGAGAAGGCGGTTCAGGTCCTGCTTCGACTCTGGGATTGAAAGGAACGCACCCGGATCATGTTGCTGGTACCCCAGAGCGAGCCGAGGAGTCCAACGGTGAAGACGGTCATGTACATGCCTGCGCGCGCGCGAAGAGAGGGGAGGGGAGAACCTATCAGCGACGGGTCCGCCTTGGCCGAAGGAAGCGAGGGGAAACTCACCCATGTAGAGGCGGGCACGGGGGGTCTTGAGGTAGACCGGGCGAGGGTCAGCCTGCGTTTGGGTCAGGGATCAGCTGGGGGGACTGGGGGAGAGGGGAGGGCGGGGGAGTCGGACCTGGAAGGCGCGCTGGCGTTGGACGATGGTGTTGGGTCCTGCGGTCGGCGGGAGAGGGTCAGCTTCGGAGCGTTGGGAGCTGCTCTCGGTTGTGCACGTACGGTTGACAAGGGAATCCATTTGTGAGTTGAAGTGGGGCGAGAGGGGACTGGGAAGACCTCGAGGGAGCATTGCCTTCGAAAATCGAATTTGTTAGGACCAGGTACCGAAGCGTTGGCGCAAGGCTGACTCTCTCCTTCGCTCACCCAACTGCTTCGACCTACATCCCACTGCGCGCTGCTCCGGCGAGAGCGAAGTTGCGAGCTCGAGGCGATCGGAGGGCAGGAGGGGGAGGGAGGATATCTGCCGGCGATGAGCTTTATTCCTCGAGCGTACGGCCTGCTGCGGTCTTTCTGAGGACGAGATTGAACACAGGGACTGCTCGACACGCTGGAGACGAGCTGGTTCCTGGCTGCGCCGCCGAGGCGCCCCTTCGCAGGTCGTCTCTCCTCCACCTGCTCCTTTCGCTTCCACCTCCTCGCGTGCTCTTGCTTCTAGCTTAAGCCTCTACCAACCCCTCTCCAACGAACGCACGCCGACCGAGCTCGCGGAATTCGTCTCCAAATTGACGGTCCCCGACGAAGGAGAGTTGAGGAACCAAATGCGCGAGATGATACTCGAGTCGAGGGATTGCCAGAGGACAACGAGGGGTTCCGACGCTTTTGCCAGGTGAGCGAGCTCGCTGCAGTGCTCTTAATCGTCCCCTGATTGAGGAGCGCGTGGTGGCTGCTGGAGGAGAGCCCGACTACTCGCGCATCTCCAGCCTCCGCTCCCTCATCGTCGCAGGATCCAACGACTCCCACACCTCGCCTTCGACGAACGAAGCGCTCGCACTTTCCCTCGGTGGCTCAACGCTGTCGATCACAGAGGAGGGACTGCGCTCGTTCGTGCGGTACGGGATCGAGCGGATGAAGGAGAAGCTGTGGCAGCAAGAGGCAAAGGTCGTCACGATGGAGGGAGGGTGAGTTGTGCGGCCTCGTTTGCGGGTTCCTCGAGCTGATGAAGTGCTGCAGGCATTGGTTACCGCTGGAGAGACCGCAGGATTGTGCTGGGGTTGTGCTCGAGTTCTTGGAGGGGTAGCCGAGGGTGGAATGTAGCTGGTGCGGGTTCGACCGGGAGTGCGTCGACTTGGTGGCCGAGGTGGCAAAGTAGTGGGGCTGAGTGAGATCAGTGAGGCGAGGATCGAGGAACAAGACGATGAAGAGCAGAGGCAGAGGGACGCGTCGGAAGCAGACGATGGTCGAGGGTAAGCAATGTATGGGGCGGCGTCAGCTCTCCAGTTCCCGCACCCAATGATCTGCGCAACCAACTCCTTTGCAGCTCCTCCTCTATAGCACACAGGTCTCCCGAAGATCTAAGTCTACCTCGATGCTGAAAATATAACAAGCTCCCTCCTCCTCCCATCCCCCGCCCATCCATCGTGTATGGTGCCCGCACCGATATCGATATGGTATGATCGAGCCGTTTAGAGGGCGTCGCGAGTGTAGGAGCGCTCAAACTTCTGGTTAACTGCAAGGAGGGGGGCGTCAGCAAAGGTCGAGTGGCGGAAATGGAAACGTACCAGCCATGAGCTTCGTGTTGGTTCCCTGCTGGACGCGGTTCCAGGGCTCAGGGTTGGTGTGGCGGGAGAGGACGACGTCGGGGTGGCGGATGAGGCGGGTGAGGTCTGTGTTCCGGAATCGTCAGCTCGAGGTTCGTCAAGACGCAAGCACGCCACTCACACCACCCAGCTCCGACAACGGCAACGCCGACAGTGACGTCTGTTGGACAAGAATGGTCAGCCTCCTGCCCCTCGAGTTGCTAGATAGGCTTTGACGAACAGATGGGGATCTGGAGGGAGGATCTTGTCAGTCTGGCCCCAGCGATTCAAGAAGACTTGGGCATACCGCAGCTGGTTCGTACCAGTTCTTGATCATTCCACGGAAAGCGCTGGGTGCACGGGCGGCCATTGTTGATATCGAGGGGGTTTGGGGAGGAGGTGGGTTGACGAGGGTGTTGGGCGAAGTCAAAGAGACGACCAAATTTCTTTCCCGGGGGGCCAAGAACGACTGCAAAGAAAGAATTCGGCTCCGTTGCGACCCGGGCCAACGTTTGGGAGGTTTGGGGCGAGGGAGGTTTGGGGCGAGGGAGGTTTGGGGCGAGGCTCTCCCCGCCTTTTGCAAAGCCGGATAGGCTGCCCCAACCAGTGGAAGGAGCGCAGGGAAAGATAAATCAAGGATTGCAAGAGAATCAAAAGAAATAGTGGTGACAGGGATAAACGAGGGGAGAAGGAGAGCGAGGAATGCGCCACCTCAGATGCGCTTGTCGTCACGCAGGACCTGCAGTGCTGAGTTTGACCTAAGCAAATCGAGCCATCAGCAAAGGGAAGCGAGACGAGAGAACGAAGGAACTCACCTCAGCACCGCCATGTTCTGCAAACTGACCTTGCCCTTGCTCTTCTTGGGACCGAGCTCAAGGTTCTTGCCGCTCATGACGATATCGTACTGTTCCTTGGCCTTGGACCACTCCTTCTTAGCGTCGTAAAGGCGACCAAGCTCGTAGTCTGCGAGATTTCGGGTCAGCCTTGCCAAGGGAGGGACGGAAGAAGACGACGCACGAGCGAACCAGACGAGGTGGTGGTCGTGCTGGATATCGCGACCGTGCTTGAGAACGTTGCTAGAAGGAAGAGACTAATCAGCAGTTGTCTTCGATCTAGGCGTCAAGGAGGACTCACTTGAACGAGATGAACGCTTGCTCGTCGGCCTCCTTGACAGGAATCGGGGACTTGGCAGGTTGAGGCTTCGTGTGCGGCTCGGGATGCGCGATGAATCGAAGGATGATACCGCGAAGGAGGTGGGCAAGGCAGTAATCTGCAAAAGCAAGTCATCAGCGACTGCTCGAACGAACCCCGGCGAGCAAAACGACTTGCCGTCCCAGAACTCGTCGCCGCGGCCCCAGCTCTTGGGATCCTTGATCTGGTGCAAGTCGGCGAGAACGGTCGAAACTTGGTCGAGGTGAACGTCGAAGAGGACGTAGCGAGGGGAGAGACCGAGGCAGTTGAGGACGTAGGCGAGCTCGATTCCGGGCAGCGTGAGGCGGTTGCCTTGGGCAGTAAACTTGCGAGCTCGGCGTGCGACGAATTTCTGAGAGAGAGAACCTCGTGTTAGAGAGGGACCAAGGCGAAGAGAAGGCCCGACTCGCCTCGAGAGGAATGCTTTTGCCGGCGATTCGCTGCATGAGATCGGGGACGTTGCCCATGATCTCGTTGGCCTTCGCGATGTCCTTGCCCTCTTCGTAGAGAGTGGTGGCCTGCGATCAAGAGTCAGAGGAGCCTCGTTCGGCCGGTTGCGGCTACCGCACCTTTGCGTAGGCGTAGATAGCCTTCGACCAGTTCGATTCCTGCACGGCGAGGAGTCAGCAGCAGTTTCGGGCCTGGCAAACACGAGCAGAAGCTGACCTTGTCCAAGATGTTGAAGCACTCGTAGCCCTTGACGTAGTTCCCCATGGCGAGCGAAACCAACCCGAGATCCCTGCATCGCGAAAGACGTCAGGACAAGAACGGCGAGGAGCAAGGAGAGACGCACCAGTAGCAAATATGCCCCAACTGAATATACTCGCGCTGCGCCTGAATCGCGAGGTGGAACGCCGTCACTGCCAAATCGAGCTGCGTCTCGGTCGAGTGAAGTCGGCCAGAGAAGTACAAGAAGAAGACGCTGTTCGACGAGGAAGCCGTCAGCGACGCTTCCTTGTGTGGAAGCGATGCGAGAGACTCGCCCGTTCGGGTAGCGATCGAGGTTGTAGTGGAGTACGTTGGCAGCGGTAGGAACGTCGACGCCACCGACGCTGTGTGGGGAGAGAGATCAGCGAGAGCTTCGCAACCATCTGAATCGACTCACGGCAAGTAGCTGGCAATGACGAGGTGATGAGTGAGGAGTACCATGTCGCAGACTGCGGGTAGAGAGTGGTTAGGAACCTCGCTCGCTGCGACAGACGGGAGCGAACGCACCTTGTCGCCGAATTCCCTCCATCTCGACTGGCATCCCCGGCTCCTTGACTCCCGGCTTCCACTTGCCTCCCTTCATGAGCGTGTTGAGAGCATACTCGCGATCTCCCTCGACGCCGAAAATCGACATCATCTTGAGGACGGTCGCAGGGAGGAGGGAGAGGATGAGCGAGATGAGGCCGTTGCCGAGGAAGACGCCAGAGCGGAAGTCCTGGTCGATCGAGCTGTCCTCCTGTCCGCCATTCGCCTCGTCGGCGCTTTCGACAAACTTGGCTAGGGTACGATAGATGAAGTACGCGTTGCGCATATTGAGAGCCTCCTTGAGGACTGCGAGCAAAGCCAGTGCCGCAAAGTCAGTGCCGGTTGCGAGAAAGAAGGGAGAGAGATTCGCGCACAGGCGATGAAATCGCCCGAGTAGATGATGCCAATAACAGCCTACCAAGAAAGGAGCATCAGCGACGAGCTCAAACGCCACATCGACTTAAAACTCACCTTGAGGAGAGTGCACTCGGCGAAGATGAGCTCGGCATGGCGCTGAACGACGGTCATGCTCTTGATACTGGAGACCGAGGTAGAACCCTTGGCGATCCGACCGACGCTCTCGAAGAGTCCGTGATCCTTCTTGCGGAGGAGCTGGGTGATCAAAATCGAGTCCTTGCAGCACTGGATCGCAGCTTCGAGATCCTCGGGCTCGAACGTCGCCAGCGACTTGATGACCTGAATGAGCGAGTAGCCGACGCTGTAGTAGAGGCGGTGGTCGGCGGCGGAGAGGCAGATGTCCTCGGCTTCGATCATTCGGCTGTTCATGAACAAGTGCCTGCGAAGAAGGGAGATCGGTGAATTGCCTCGCGAGCGAAAGGGCAGGGAAAGCGCACATCGCCTTCCAAACGATCGCAATGTCCTCCTTGAGGTCGGCATCCGTAAGCTTGACGTCGTCGTAGGTGAGCGCCGCGAGAGCCTTGTTCTTCTTCTGCCTCGCCTGCATCGGCGCGTCCATCGCCTCCGCCGCCAACGTTGCCGCCTTGCTGCGCTGAGGCTTCTTCCCTCCCTTCTCCGCCGTCACCGGTGCCTTCTCCCCCACTGGCGAATGCGCGTACTCGTCGTCCTCCTCGCTCTCCTCCGATTCCTCACTCTCCGACTCCTCGCTCTCCGACTCGCTCCCGCTCAGGTCGTCGGTCGAAAGTGCCCGGGGTGGGATGACAGGCGACTTTCCGGTAGACTTGATCGACGAAGGTCCCGTCTGTGTCGCAGCTGGGGATTTGGCGGAAGACGCAGAACCGGCGCGTGACTTGTTGACGGGAGCGGTAGACGAGACGCTGGCCTTGCGAGCTGGCACCACAGCCTCCTCCTGCTCTTCCTCGCCCTCGCTGTCACTCCCGCTGCCGGCCGTTCGACTCCCCTGGCTTCCAGCGCGTCCGCCAGCGGTGGTCCCGTTCGCTCCAATTCGACCGTTGCTGCTGGCTGCCAAGATCGGGTCGGAGGATCGAGGACTGGGAGAGTTCGTGGTGCTCTTGCTGCTTCTGGCCGATCCGGAGGAGACGGTGCGTGCTAGAGAGGGAGGGTCTTCGAGAGAGAGGGCGAGGAGGCGGGAGTTGGGGGACGCCGTCTGGGAGAAGTTGAGATCGCTGGCCTTGACCTTGCCCTTGCTGGATACTCTGCAGAGACGTTTGCAGTGAGCACGGCGTACCCTTCCTGTGCAGATGAGACAAGCAGCACGACCGACTCACTTGGAGTTGGTGGACGTAGCTGAGGACGCCTGGGAAGGAGTGGAGAGCACCGACGACGAGGACGACACGCTGGAAGACCTTCTGAAGAGACCCATCTTGAGTTCGAGTGAGTGATCGGTCCAAGAGAGCCCTCTGAGAGGGCGAAGGCGAGGAGGTGGCCGGGTCACCGAACTTCGATTCGCCGCCTGCAGCCGGACCTGCAGCTGGGCCAGCTCCTGGTCCAATTCACCGCTGCCTACAAGTCTGCTGTTCACGGGAAGATACACGCGCTCAGGGCCAGGGCAGACGCCGCAGCTCGTGCGTCCTTGTCGAAGCATCCCTTCACCTGCGCTAACTCCCCTCGAGGACAGTACGTGACCTTTCTGCGTGGACGCCACACCATCCCACTCAACTCTGCGACTCTGCAATGGGGGAGAAGCAGGACAGCACCCCACTGCTTGAATCGCCCGGCCCAGCTCCCTCGGCGAGTCGAGTCTCCTCCCCAACTTCTCCTTCCCAACGTCTCGCTCTCGCAACTCTTCTTGCTGCCTGCGGGCTGCTCGCCTTTAGGCTTCAATCTCTCTGGATCCCAATCACCCGACCCTCGGCATCACGGCCGATCGTCGCTCTTGACTACGGAACGTTTCGAGGACACCAAGGAATCGACGGCGTCAGCTCCTTCCTCGGCGTACCTTTCGCCCAGCCGCCTGTTGGTCCGCTACGCTTCAAGCACGCACTGGTTCCTCCCAATCCTCTCGACGGCCTTCAGGATGCGTCGAGCTACGGCCCATCCTGCACGCAAGTTCGCGTGACGAACGGTCAACTTGGTGGGATCCCATCGGAGCTGCTCGATCGAGTGGAGGCCTTGCCGAATTTCCAAGTACTCAACAACGATTCGGAAGATGTGAGCATTCCTTCCTGGGAATCCTGCACTCGCTGAGCTCGTTTTCTTGTCTCCAGTGCCTCACGATCAACATTCAAGCTCCCTCGACGATTCCTGCGGAAGGTCTGCCTGTTCTCGTCGTGAGTTGTTTCCAGATCCCGTTCGAGAAGGGGCTGCTGAGCTTCTTCTCGAACGCAGTGGATCTACGGCGGTGGTTTTGAGCTCGGCGGGACCTCAACCTACGATGGCGCCTCGATTGTCGCTCGCTCGGTGTCTTTGGGCTCGCCCATCATCTACGTGTCAATGGTGACAGACCCTGTTGTTGCGCCCATTCGAAAGGGACGCTGACCTCCTTCCTCCCGTTCTCCAGAACTATCGTCTTGGTGGCTTCGGCTTTCTTGCCAGTCGGTACTCTCCGCTTCCAGTGCACTCCGCTCGCTGAATGGTGTCCGCCAGGTCAGGAAATCAAGGATGCAGGAGTCGGCAATCTCGGTCTCGACGATCGCAAGTTCCTCTCTCCTTCCTGCCGAGAGCAGCTTGCTGAGCTTTGAATTGTTCGCAGAACGAGCCGCACTTCGCTGGGTACAACGCTATATCTCCAAGTTCGGTGGCGACCCCTCGAAAGTCACGATGTGAGTTCTCCACCGCATTGGCTCTGGCCTCGCTGACGATCCCTAACTCCCAGTTGGGGCGAGTCGGCAGGAGCGATCAGTGCTGCGTTGGTCACCACTCCTGCTCTCCTGTGACTTCAGCTAATGTGCTCTTCGCAGCTTGCAGATGGTCACGAATCAAGGCAACGTCGAAAGTCTATTCCGAGGCGCCTGTACGCCCTTCGCTCCCGAAGTCTCCTCCTCGCTAATGGTACTCCGCAGTCATGCAGTCGGGCTCTCCCTTCCCAGCTGGAGACATCACCAACGGCCAGAAGGAGTTCGACGCCATCACTCTTGCTGTCGGCTGCGTCGGTCCTGACAAAGTTGACTGCCTCCGTCGAGTGCCGTACCCGACTTTGCGCGCTGCGATCGACGCAAAGACTCGCGGGATCTTTGCGTACAACTCGCTCAATACTGCGTGGAGGCCGAGGGTTGACGGGAGGTTCTTGACGGACTCGCCGATGGAGCTGGTTGCGAGGGGCGAGTATGCAAAGGTGCGTTCCTCAGATCGTCGTAGGCTTTTGCAGTGACTGATGGGTGGCTTCCCAGATTCCAATAGTCACTGGAGACTGCGACGACGAAGGGTGCGCTCTCTTCCTTTCTCCTTGAGGTCGTGCTGACTCCCGGCATCGTGCGCAGAACTCTCGTGCGTTACTGCTCTAAAATCTTCGCAGGTGTTGATTCTGACGCTTCTTCCTCTCGTAGTTCTCTCTCTCGAGCGTGAACGTCACGACGAACGCACAAGCTCGAACGTACATCAACGAGAACTATCTCCCCGCCGCAAACGCTTCGGAGATGGACTCGCTCTTCAAGCTTTACCCTCGAGGTTCGTCCTTCCCTCGCTCCTCAAAAGCTCTTGTTCACTAATGCTTCTTCCTGAGCAGACCCTACTCTAGGATCTCCTTTCGACACTGGAGTTCTGAATCAACTCACGCCGCAGTTCAAGCGCCTGGCAGCGTTCGCTGGAGGCAAGCCTCGCTCTCGGCTCCTGTCCACAGCGCCAGTGTCTTTGCTAACCATCATTTTGGACAGATCTCGTGTTCCAGGCTCCTCGTCGATACTTTCTTTCCTTTGCCGCCGATACCCAAGATACCTGGTGCGTTCTTGAGCTGAGGGTCGGCGAGCAGTGGCTGATTCTCGTCTCGCAGGGCGTTCCTCTACAAGCGCGGGAAGTTCACACCGTTCCTTGGATCGTTCCACAGCTCCGAGTTGTTTACGGATGGGAATGCTCCTGCGATGGTCGGACTCGACAAGGAGCTCAGTGAGCCTGCGAAGCCTTCTCTCGCTTCGTCGCTGATTCTTCCTTCCGCAGTGGACTACCTCATCAACTTTTGTGTCCATCTCAACCCAAAGTACACTACATAGCGACATCCTTCGCTTTCCGTCCACCGCAACGAGCTGATTTTGGACGTCGCGTCGCAGCCCGGAAACGAACACGAGCATCATCAACTGGCCGCAGTGGAAGCCAACGAATCCCGACCTCCTCACCTTTCTCGACCGACCCTCTGGAGGACTTCGTGGCCTGGCGATCGGCTCGGACACGTATCGTCGTGCGGCGATGGAGTACCTGTCCCTCCTGTCGCTGAAACACCCTCTCTAGCGAGCGAGCTGGCCCTGCTGAGGTACTTTTCCTGATTTCTCGCTCGCTCGCTCCCTCTCTCGCAGGCCTTCGACCCCAGTCTCTTCCACAGCCGCTTCTTTCGGGCGGGGGGACTGCGGGCTTCGATCCCAGGTGACGACTCTCTTTCGCAATGCGGAGGATGATCCCTTTAGAGTTGGACGCTCCGTGTGGAAGTGCGTCAAGACCCAGACGATCTTTCCACGTTCGCCATGTTCAGCACTTCGATTAAATGGCGAAGCGGTGGAAGGAGCAGCGTTAAAGAAGCGGTGACCTGTAGGAGGATTGCGAGCGCTCGGCGCTGGGTTGGGTCGGAGCTAGGCGGGCAAACCCTAACAGGAGATGCAGGCCGTGCGTCGGACAGGAGCGTGTCCCAGCCACGCGAGCGAAAATGAAAAAGGGTTTGGCCTCCTCGCAGCCGAGGGAGGCAACCGTCTCCCTGTTAGGTTTCTTCTTCCTCCTCTTGTCGCCTTTCTCGCGTCTGCACCTCGACTGGTAAGTTCAGCATTGCTCGTGGAACGTACGGCAAGGGGGAGGGCGGCTGAGAGGGCGTAGTGGCTCGCTGGCAGCTCAACACGGCCGACTCGCCGGGGACAAAGGGGAGAGGACCTGCTGTTCTCTGGTCTCCTGTCGTCCTGCCCCTTGACGAACCCTGTTCTGCCCTTGAAGCGCTGAGAGCTAACCCTTACCTTCTCCCTTCCCTCCCAAAGCCCACCCTCCTCTCGAAGAGCCTCCCTCTCGCCGCCGCCACCCTTGGACCTCTTGCTCGCACCTCGTCTGTCCAATCACTCGCACCCCGGCGATTCAACGCTGACTTTTTCTGTTCCCAGATCGTTTGGCCCGTCCTCGCCCCACCCCATCCCTCGCGCAACCTCTCCTCGCCTCAAGGTAGCGTGTTCCGGCCCGCCCCCACCAACGGCGCTAACCCTCCTCCCTGCTCGCAGTCGTCCCCCTTTGTGCCGCCATGGCTTCGCCTCTACCACCAGCCCAAACCGCCCCAGGAGCCCCCGCTCCCGATGCTCGAGCCCGCCAGCAGCAGAGCAGCCATATGCTCAAGACGGGACGGCGGGGGAACCCTTTCTGCAAGGTACGCTCGGGCTCTTTGGGAGGAGGTGCTGGATCGAGGGAACCGTGTGGGCTGGGGGCAGCGAGCAGGGCGCAAGGAATGGGCCAGGAGCTGACTGGGTGCTTGTTGTCGTTGCAGGACACGCATGACCTCTTCGCGACCCTCATGGTCTCCCTCGACCTCTCCGACCGAACACGGTTCTTCCGCACCTACTCCAACTCCTTCACCACCGACGACGCCGCCGCCAACCTCGCCTCCCTCCGCTTCAGCCAGTCGAACCGGACGTCGGACCCCAACGACCCTCAGCGAATCGTCACCACAACGACGACGACGACCTTCTCCATGTCGCGCGAGATTGCCAAGGGGATCTGCCAGCACTTTATGGATGCTCGCCTCATCGAGAACGCCGCCGACCCCACCTCGCTCAGCTTCAAGGACCGAGGCATCTTCCAAATCACCCCTAAAGGCCTCCACGTCCTGGAGCGCTTCATCACCAAGAACGGCATCTCCGCAGACCACCTCGTCGCCGTCTTCACCACCCAACCCATCTGCATGAAGCTCCTCCACCTCGAACGGCGGCAATCGGACGACGAGATCCACGTCAGTCGGACGGTCATCGACGTCGTCTTTCGCCGCTTCTCCGGCGGACGCCATCCCAACTACGTCTCGGAGCCGCACGACGCTCGAGGCGTACCGTCGGTCGTTTGCCCGTACGTCGAGAGCCTACGGCCGAGCGAAGGATTCGATCGGAGCGGAGGGATCGAGCTGCAGGACGTGACGGAGAAGGGCAAGGTCGGGAGCTTGGTCGTCGTGAAGCAGGTCTTCAACTCGGTCTCGGCGATCGACTGGCTCGTCGACTACTCGACCTGCTGCTGCCGCGAGGAAGCTGGCGAGCTCATGGCCCACTTCGTCCGCTACAACCTCATCACGCTCTACACGGATCGCTCCAAGACGGGCGACAGGGTCTCGGCGGCCGAGGTGCGAGGGACGGGGAACGGCGAGGCAGAGTATCGGCATGGACCTAGGGTGCTGTACCGCATCACGGAGGACGGGAGGCGGACGGCGGCGGGGAGCTCGGAAGGAGGAGTGGCGTCGGCGGTCCCGAAGAGCGTAGGAGCGGGCGGAGACTCGAAAAAGACGTCGTCGGAAGGGAGCGTGGACGACGATGCCAGCTCGACCAAGAGCCTGGATCGCAACGCGCCTACGGACCGCTCGTTCGCAGGAGGAACTGGCCTCAGCAACGCCGCCGAGTCGCAGATCGCCGGTCGCCAGTCCGCCGTCGAGCTCTTCAAGGCCGACTTTACCGACTCGGGCGCTTCGAGCTGGCCCAAGGACCAGCATTCGACGACGACGCGGCTGCGAGCGATCCTCGACGAACCCGCCTTGCGCGCGCTGTTCCGCGACTTCCTTCGCGCCAACTACTGCGACGAGAACCTCGGGTTCTGGATCGACGTTGCCGACTTTCGTCGTCGGTTCTCGACCACGTCCTCCGCTGTCGGAGGCTCGGCGCAGCAGGCGGCTTCGCGCAAGAAGCAGGGAACGGCGTCGAACGCGATGGAGTCGCACCAGCAGAACCTCGTCACCGCCGCCCTCCACATCTACAACACCTACCTCGCTCCCCTCTCCCCCAAAGAACTCAACATCGACCACAACCTCCGCGCCGACGTCGTCAACTACGTCAACCGCAGCTTGGCGGAAGCGACGCCGGCGGGGACGACCAAGGCGGCGGGAGACGAGGCCGAGGTGCCAGCGTTGAGGGCGACGCAGGTACAGACGCTGTTGCGGCAGTACGAGCGGATACAGGAGCACATCTTCAGACTCCTCGCGACGGACCAGGTGCCTCGCTTCGTTCGGTGAGTCCTTTTCTCTCTGCCTTCCCTCTCAAACTGTTTGCTGATGACGATCCTCTTGCAGCACGGAACTCTTCCTTCGCCTCATGGATCCCGAACCGCAAGAATCGGCCGCTCCCACGACGACCGCAGGAGCATCAACGACCAACGCCGCGACCAACGTTCCCAAGGTCGCATAGCTCGCACGGCGGGCGTCGCTACTCCTACGATAAAGTACGAGAGCTCGTAGCACGTCGCGTCAGTCGGAGCTCCTCCCCCTTCCTCTCCCATCTCCACCCGCCTTTGCAACTTCCCCCCCTCCTCCCTTTGCAACCTACATCGTTCGCCTGTGTACCTCGGCCACCTTCATCCTTCTCTACTCGCATAATATCCCCCTCATCATTTTCTCCCCTTTTGCACCTTCCCTCCTTCGCATTTTCCTTTGGTCAGCTACAGTTTCGCCGGGTTTGGAATCACCAGCGATGCGACGATTCAAACGCCGACGATTTGTGCGGGCTGCGTTAGAGTTGAGGCTGAGAGTAGCGAGAGATTTCCTGGAGTCCTTTGTGCGGGGGGGTTTCCTTCTCCCTCTTGGGCACTGAGGCCCTTCAAACGAGGAGCGAGAGGAGCGAGGACCTGGAAGCTGGAAGGTGGCTGGTGGGCGTGCCTGAGCGATCGTCTCTCACTTTGTCAACGAGCAGCTAGCTTGGATCCGGCTCTCTAATAACACCAGCTGCTCTTCTATCTCTCCCTGTGCAAGAGAGAACTGAAACAAGTCCTCCCCCCTCCACGCGAACAGCTCGAAAAACACGCGCGCGCTTCTCCCGGCCGTTTGTGATCGCCTGTACTCCCTCTCCCACTCGCCCTAACCTGCCCTTGCCCTTCCTCGACGACCCCCTTCACGAACCTCCCCTCCTTCCCTCCGCCTCCAGTCCCCCCTCGCTCCAGCCGCCCCAGCGCGCCTTCCCTCTGCCCCGCCTGCTTTCGCGACACACCGGCAGGAACCTGTGACTCTTGCACGAAGCTGCCTCTGATTCGTGAGTCCCTGTCTCTCTGCTAGTTCTCTGCTAGTGACTAGAGTGGGTCTGGAGATCGGGGTGTACGTGGAGCTGACCTCCTCTCTCGCCCGCCTTTGTCTTAGGATCCTCACGTCCTTCCGCCTTCCATCTCAAGGTCCCTGAGCCACACCTCACGATCTACGCCATACCAGGCCTACCTTCACACGCCCCCGTCAGTCTCGCGCCGGCCATCGCCCGTTCTGACGAAACTGACCTCCGCTCCCGATTCAGCATTCTCCCCACTCGACGCGCCTCTTTTAGTTCACGCAACCGCCCCTCTTCTCTCGCACACCATGTCGACTACGGCAGACGCTCAGTACTTGGCTGGGAAGGACGCCGCTACCAAGGAACGGGAAGACAGGCTCAACAACGCGCGGAAGAAGGTCCGTGCCGGTTCTTTCGCCCTCCCTTGAGGAGCAGGGGAAGCTGATGCCCGTTGTTTCGTGGCTCTGCAGTTGAAGAACTACCGCGCTCGCCAGTCCAAGAACAACTCCTCCGTCTCGAGTACCGACTCGCACGCCTCGACCTCTCGTCGCCTCTCGACCGCTTCGACCTCCAACTCTGAAACGAGCAGCGCAGCGAACCACGCTCACCGAAGGTCGATGTCGAGGTCTGGACTAGGAGGGATTCCCTCTTCACCTAGTGCGGTGCGCGGTCATGGGCGAAAGGCTTCCAAGTCCAAGGCGTCGAGGAACGGGTCGATCAGCAACCTAGGGCATGGGCACACGAGGTCGCGCGCTTCCATCTCCATCTCCGTCTCCGCCCCTCCCTCGACCACCTCCTTCGGCCCTATCTACACCCCTACCGCCGACTCGTTCGCGACTACCCCGACCTCCGCCAGCTGGAACAACGGCGCCAACTCCCCACCCAGGACCGCTTCTCCCACCTTCCCCTCCTCCTCCTCCTCGCACCAATCCAACAACTCCTTCTCCGCCTCCGGCCCTTCCTCGACGCACGCACGCAGAACCTCTCGCCACAACCGCCGCTCCTCCGTCTCCAACTTCCGCGAGTCCCTCGAGATCGTCTCTGGGCAGGGCAACTACCAAGGCAGCCTCCAGGCGGGGACGAGCAGCTTTGCCGCCTCCGCCGACCTGGTACCCTCGTCGCCGTTGATGAGCACTGGCGCGCACAGCCCGGCGTGGTCGAACGACCCTGCCAAGGTGCTCGAAGCGCTCAAGGAGCGCGGGAGGCGGGAGAGCGAAGCGGAGGATCCGATGAGGACGCGGCTGGGAGCCCTCGAAGCGCTCGAGGGTCGTCTGGCGGCGCCGTCGGAGATGATTGACTTGGGGAACCAGTCTGAGGGACAGCTCCTCGTCGCGCCGCCGAGTCCTGGGTTCACCGCTGGAGCGTTCGCGCCTTCGACGAGTCCGACGAGCCCTTTCTCCCCGATGGTTGGGCTGGGACTGGGAGGCGCGAAGCGGAATAGCTGGACGGCGCCGGGGCCAGTGGCGGCGGCTGGGGCGAAGGGAGCTATGGATCTGGGAATGTTGGTGGAGGAGGAAGAGGAGGAGGAGGAGGAAGAGGAGGACGTCGTTGCGCCTCTACCGGAATCGGCAAAGAAGATGCGGAGCCCTCCCAGGAAGCGACCGACTTCCCTCCTCCTCGCCCCCTCTCCCGATCAAAACTCCATCGCCGTCTCCAGTCCCAGCGGGGAGACTCCCCTCACCGGATCATTCGCCGCTCGACCCATGCGACTCTCCCTCTCCCTCTCCTCCACCGCCTCCTCCTTTGGCGGAACCCCCTCGACAGCCGCATCCAACGGTCCCTCCGAACGACCTCCCGTCCTTCGCTCCCTCACCCTTGGCGCCACTCCCTCCTCCGCACCCCTCTCCCCCGAAGGGGATTCACCAGGGGAGAAGCGTCGCCACAGCCTCTTCCACGGCGTCGCCGTCGCGAGCGCCAACTCGAGCGCTGGCAGCGGCACCGCCTTCTCCACCCATTCGCCCACGCCTCCTCCCGCATCTCGCGGCCTTCGATCCCTCTCCATCGGAAGCAACTACGCCGCCTCTCCTTCCCCCTCACCCTCGTCGGACGTCGCCAACCGCATGCGGTCTCCCATCCTCGGACGACGAACGGCCTCGACGAGCAGCGGGTACTCGAGCGCTCTCCCTCGCCAGACGCCGGGGAAGCGGAGCTCGATCTCGTACACCACTTCGCCCTCGCCCTCGTCCCTCGCCTCCCCCGATGGACCCCTTTCGGCTTCGGCGCAGGCGGCACGCCGACCCTGGAGAACGAGCATGTCGACCGCGTCCGTCTCCAGCACTTCCAGCTCTCCCGCCTCGGTCCACGCGCCCTCCAGCACCGTCGGCGCCTTTGGCTTCCCCTTTGCTCCCTCGCACGGCACCTTTGGCGGCTTTGGCGATCTCGAGCACGAAGAGGACGACGAACAAGGACCTGCAAGCCCGACGCCGCGCGCCCACTACTCGCATTCCTCGAGCCCCTCCGATCAAGTCCTCCTCCAGCAAATCACCTTGCTCCGAAACCAGATCGACAACCTACACGAGCAGAACGCTCAGCAGTCGACGATGCACGCGCTCGAGTTCGCCGAGTTGGAGAAGAAGGCGGGCGAGGAGGCGCGGGCGATGAGGATGCGGCTGAGCGAGCTCGAACGGCAATTGGAGGAAGGGCGCGTCGCTCGGCGGTTCGAGGTCGAAGGGCTGTCGCGCGAGGTCGAGCAGGCGAGGGACGCCATGGCCGACTTGACCGACGAGCGGGATTCGTTGCGCGAGGACGTCGATGGCTGGCGAGCGAGATGCGCCTCGCTCGAAGCCGTCGCGAAGAAGGAGCGCGAGGACGAGGGGATGGCGCAGGCTCAGGCGAAACTCATTGGCGAGATGAGGGACCAGATCTACAACCTCGTTGCGGCGCTCGAGCGGGAACGGGCAGATCACGAGGCGGCGAAGCACGAGGTCGAGCAGCTCCTCGTTGAGCGAGCGGGCTCACCGCCGCAGGACGACGACGAGGCTGCCGTTGGGAGTCGAGGCGATACGAGCCGTCGACACAGCTCGTTGGCGACGTCGGAGGCTTCCGCCTTCTCCTCGTCGTTCGGACGCTCCTTCTCTGGCAACAACACTGAGGACACGTCCGCTACGACCGACCTTGAGGACTTGCTGTCCAAGACGTCGCCGTCGTCGGGTCACTCGTCGTTTGGCTTCCCCTCGGGCTCGAAGGGCCGTGACAGCGACTTTGGGAGCGCTGCTGCTCTCGGAGGCCTACATACGCTCGCCGAGGAGGACGAGGAGGAGGAGGAGTCGCCGATGCTCAAGGGACGGGAGGACGACCGCGTTCGCCTTGGTTCGGGATCGACGGGGTCGACTAGCAACAGCGAGGTGATGCCCATGACGCCCAACAAGGATCAAGGAGCGCACAACCGATCGGATAGCTTTGTTCGGCACTGGAGCGTGCGTCTTTTCTCTCCTTCCGTTCGAGTGCGAGCAGCCAAACTGACGAGGTTCGTCTCTGCAGTTCCCCAAGGGAAGCGTCAGCTCTGTCCGCATCTCTTCCGACGACGACCACTCCTTCTTCGACCTCAACCGCCACACCTCCCTTCCCGCCCTTCCTATCCCCGAAACCATCCTCCCTCCCTTCCTTTGCGCCGACCTCACCGTCGACGAGGATCAGTATGCCGTCTACGAGCCGCAGCACATCCGCCGTCCCTCCTCTCCTCGTCCCCTCGACCGCCTCCGCCCCCACTCGCGCCGCTTCTCAGGCCAGTACGCCATCAAGGCCCCTCCCATCTCCCCCTCTGCCCTCGCCCACGCCGCACTCCAATCCTCGACCTCGTCGGTCGGATCCTTCTCGCTCGGCCGCGACAGTCCCACGAGGCTCGCTCGGCTCAGCTTTGGCAACCTCATGGGGAGCCTGGGAAGCTGGTCGTCGGCGGGTGCGGCGTCGGCGATTGGGAACGCCGGAGCAGGGATCTCGCGACTTTCGCTCTCGAGGCACGAGGAGCACGAGGACGAGGAGGAGTCGATCTTCATGTCGAACGCGTCGCAGCAGCACACGCCGCCGTCGCTGTCGCATTCGTCGCACCCGGAACCGCAACGACGGATCAAGGCGTCGTCGCAGCCTGTGCCGAGGGCGTCGCCGCTGTCGAAGCTCGACTTCCGCCCCGTGTGCTGCTCGGATTCGAAGAAGACTTTTGTCGTTTGAGGACACGCCGGGGCGTCGTGCATTGTATGAGCTCGAGGAGCAGGCCTCCCCCTTCCCTTGCTTATTTACCCCCTCTCTCACTCCATCACTTTTTGTTATCTCGTATCTCCCCCTCGCTCTTTCCTCCTCGTAATCACATCACGCAGTTCTTAACGAATCGCTGGGACTGGGAGGAGAGGAAGTGTTTTTCAGAGACGGCCGTCCCGCGAATCCGCGCTCGACCACTCTGCTCGACGAAGATTCTCTCCCTCACTCTCTCTCCCCTGCCCCTTCCAAGGTCGCCCTCCCCCACCGACCAAAGGTACGTACCAGACCTCTCGCAGCCCCTCCCCTACGTACTCTGCCTCTGGAGCCCTCAGGCGCGCGCGGAGAGATCCTTATCGGCCAACGTGATCTTGTTTGCTCATCCCTCGTTCCCTGCAGATGCCGTCCGAGACTTCACCCCTTCTTGCCCACCAGCCTACTGCTGCAGAGGCCGCCTACACCGCCGCCGCCGAGTCGGCCATCGCCAGCGCTTTTGGCAACCCTGAAGCCAACGCCTCTGCGTTCAACTTCCCCACCACCGCTGAGGAGGAGGAGGACGAGGAGGAGGCTATCCCTGAGGGAGTCCTCGTCACCGAGACTCCTATGCGTAGTGACCTCTTCATCATCTTGGGAGGAATGTGGGTCGGAGTAAGTCTGGTTTCGAACGTGCGGGGCGCCAAGATAGGGAAGCTGATCGGTGCTTCCCCTTGCAGACGTTCTTGTCGGCGCTTGAGTGAGTCCTGCTGGCTCGCGATCCCAGAGACTGAGCTGACGGGGCTTTCTTTTGCAGCGGTACCATCGTCGCCACCACTTTGTCCGTGATTGGTAGCGAGTTTGGTGTCTCCAACTCGATTGCCTGGCGTGCGTCCCCGCTCCCTCTCCCCTACGCCCACACCAGCTCACCTCCAGCCTAAACCCAGTCGGAACCAGCTACTTGATGACCCAGACCGCTTTCCAGCCCCTCTACGGCCGATTCTCCGACATCTTTGGTTCGTCCACGCCCTCCGCACTCGATTCCTTCGTAGCTAACGTCGACTGCAGGCCGCAAGCCCGCTACTCTTTTTGCCTCGGTCGTCTTCCTCCTCGGTTCCCTCGCCTGCGGCATGTCCAAGACCTACCCTCAGCTTATCGCCGCACGCGCGTTCGCTGGTATCGGTGGCGGAGGACTCACCACCATGTCGTCCATCGTCACCTCCGACCTCGTTCCTCTCCGCAAGCGTGGAGTCTACCAGGGACTCGGAAACGTCGTCTAGTGAGCCTCGCTCTCTCCAGCCACGTCCTCGAGCTAACTCCGGTCTCTTCAGTGCTTTCGGTGCCGCCATTGGAGGACCTCTAGGAGGAATGCTCGGAGACTCGATCGGATGGCGCTGGGCGTTCTTGATCCAGGTCCCCATCTGCGTGCTCCACTTCACTATCGTCGCCTGGAAGGTCGACATTCCCTCCGGACCTGGCGACATCATCAGCAAGGTGCGTCCTAGTGCTTCCTCGCAAGCATGGTGCGGAATTCTGACGCGCGCTTTTACAGATCAAGCGTATCGACTTCCTTGGATCGCTCACCCTCGTCTCCGCCGTCGCTCTCTTCCTCGTTGGACTCTCCCTCGGAGGTGCGTTCGCTTTGGGCTCCAACTTCGAGTCTCGCGCTGACTTTGCTCTTCCGCAGGCAACCAGCAGCCTTGGGATGCTCCCATCGTCTGGGGAACCATCGCTGGTGGACTCGCCCTCATCGTCGTCTTTGTCCTCATCGAGACGTACGTCGCCAAGGAGCCCCTCCTCGCCCCTCGCATCCTCTTCTCTCGCACTCCCGGAGCCATCTCGATGGCCTGCTGGTTCGCGTCCATGGCCCAGTTTGCCATCATCTACCGTGCGTCGCTTCGTTCCCTCGGACTTGGATACACAAGACTAAGACGACTGCCCCTGCAGAGATCCCCCTCTACTTCTCCGCCGTTGAGCAGACCACCACGTCGTACGCCGGACTCCACCTCATCCCCAACGCCGTCTTCGCCTCCACCGCGTCCCTCCTTTCGGGTATCTACATGCAGAGGACTGGAAACTACCGCGTCATGCTCGTGAGTCGTTGCGCTGCCTTCGCGACGCGCTGTTCCTGACATTATCTCCTCTTCAGCTCATTATGGGAGCGCTTGGCGTCGTTGGTCCCTTCACGATGATCGTGAGTTGGCAATCTCCTCGCCTGGGCACGACGCAGTCGCTCATCAACTCCCTTTGCAGTTCTGGAACCGCCACTCGACCCCCAACTGGCTCTACTGGCTCGACATGATCCCCGCCGGAATCGGATATGGAGGAATCCTTACCGTCACCCTCGTCGCCTTGATCTCTGCCGTTGAGCCCAAGGACATGGCTGCCTCGACTGGTGTCTCGTAAGTTGCCTTCCGCTCGCTTCGCGGGGGTTGTATTGACTGCTCCTTCTCCGTAGTTACCTGTTCCGCGCCACTGGATCCGTTCTCGGTATCTCGCTCTCCACCTCGATCCTGCAGAACACCCTCAAGGTGCGTTCAGCTTTCGTCCTGTGGCTCGCGCTCGATTACTGACTTTCTTCCTCCTCCAGAGCGAGCTCCCCAAGGTCATCACTGGCCACCACGCCGCCAAGATCATCGAGAAGATCCGTACCGTACGTCCCATTCGGTTTGAGCCTTCGTTGACGGCGAGCTGACTCTCCTCGTTCGCAGGATGTTGCCTACATCAAGACTCTCCCCATCGACGTCCAGGAGGCTGCCATCGGCGCGTACCAGTACGCGATGCGCTACGTCTTTATCGCTACCACGATTGCGGCGTTCTTTGCCTTCATCGCCCTCCTCCCCATCAAGCAGCACGCCCTTCCCGGACGTCTCGACCGCAAGAAGTAAGCGCTCACGCGCCCTTCGACCTCCCTCCCTCCTTACAACCCCCGTGCTTGTCCTCGGTCCAGCACCTTCATCCCCTCCACCTCCAACCTGGACCTCCCTCTCCCTCTCAAAAGTACACCCCAGAACTAGGCTTCCGTTTTTAGAAACTGGCAGTGGAATGGCTCGTTTCCATTGTATCTTTGCACTGAAAGCGTCGAGCTCGCGACGAATCTTCCAAACAAGCCTACGAGCGGGAGAAGTGCGGCTTGTGCAGCTCGTGAACTGCGAAGTTGTTGCTCACCGGCTCTTCCTCACTCTCACCACGCGCGATCTCGACATCTCTCCCAACCCTTTGTCAAGCTGGCGGGTCAGCGAGAGGCTTGGACGCCTGGAAGTGTCCCTGAAGGCGAGGACGATGGTCCCGCGATCAACAGGGTGGAGCTTGCTGCGGCGCTGATTCGTGAATGCCTGAAGCAGCTGGGGAGGCTGAAGGGTGTACTGATGATCACTTGCGCGCAGAGTACGACGACGAGCCTAGCGACTACCCCTCAGCACGAGCTCTGCAGAGCGCCATCCTCTCCCCCTACCGACACCTCCTCTCCCCTCCAGTCTCCTCCGCCAACGCATCCGAGCCGCAGGAGAGCTACTTCGACCCTGGCGTACTACCCCCAGGTTCCTACTCTGCCCCCGGCGCCTCTCCGGGCTTCCCTCTGAGCGACGCAGGACGCACGAGCTTCAGCGCGGGTCGGGACGACGATGGGGCTCAGGGGAGGTATTCGCGGAGCTTTGGAGGGTCGCAGTTTGGGATGGAGGGGGAGGACGTGGTGGACGACGAGGAGGAGGAGCGACTGGCAGAGGAGTGGGGGCTTGGGGAGTACCTCTCGCAGCTGGGATCTCAGGGAGGGTCGGTCAGTGGCAGGACGAGGAGGGAGAGTGGGATGTCGGCGGGGGACCTCCCTCGGGCTTCGTTTGATACCTCTGGAGGACGGGACCAGGTGCTGCTCGAGACGCGCTCGCTCTCCGGTATCGAGGGGAAAACCGTTGCTTCGTCGGGTGAGGACCAGCCGCGCCCTTCGACCTCCAAGTTCCGCATCCTCGAACGACCACAAGGACGTCCTCGTAGCCAGAGCCTCGGCGCAGGGACGACTCTCGAGCTGGACGCGTTCGAGCAGTTCTCCATCACCGACGCCCTCGCACTCTCTCGTCCCTCCCTCTCCTCCAACCCCCGACTCTCTGTCGCTTCATACTCCGGCCTCCAACCATCCGACGGAGGTCGCTCAACAAGTCCCTACCCCTCCCTCGCCCCCTCTCCTCGTCCAGCATCCCGCGCCTCCCTCGCCCCCTCCGCCGAGCTCGACCAACCTCCTCGACCTCTCTCCACCTCTCCCTCCGTCTTCACTTCGCGCTTCGACCCTTCGATCATCGCTCTCGCGCGACAAGAGATCGAGAAGGACCGCCCCAACTTCGCCAACAAGGACGCGGGAGCGCCGCCCAAGGTCGTTCTCATGCCTGCGCCGCTGAGCGGTCGACCCGCGAGTCCTCCTCGTCGCGTTCGGACAGAGGGGCCGGATCCTGAGGAGGAGGCGCCTGAGGTGGTCGAGGGGGAGCAGCTGGAGGCTCCGAGGAGGCCTGCCGGAGCGCTTTATGGTCGGAGTTTGCTGGACGTTATGGCGGAGAGGAAGGCGGCTACGCACGCGAGGCAGAAGCAGTACGTGCCCGGGCAGGACGGACGACGGTCGATGATGGATTGGGGCAAGACGCCGGCGGCGCCGTTCCTTGGTGATGGGGCGGGAGAGGAGGGAGCTGGGGTCGAGATGACGGGTGCTGCGTCGGGGAACAGGACTACGATCTTTGGGCCCGACTTGGTCTACCAACGCGATATGCAGCGGCGTCTGGCGCTCGAGCGAGCCGAGGCGGAGGAGAAGGAGGAGGAGGAGCGCGAGGAGCGCGAGGTTTGGGAGCGGGAGAGGCTCAAGGTCGAGGCGAATCGGACGAACAAGATGCGGCGTGCGGCTGGGAAGAAGTTGGAGGGAGCAGAGTCGCCTGAGCGGAGGGAGCGGGGAGAAGGTGAGTGTCGTTTCGCTTTTCCGAGTTTCTGGAGATCGCTGAGCAGTGGTACGCAGTGATTCAAACGACTCCTCGAGCTCGCAAACACAGCATCGCGCCATCCCTCTCCATGCCCGCCGCACTCGACAGCCAGGCGGAGCCCAACAACTGGTTCCCTCCCTCGCCCAAAGCTCCCTCGCTCTCCTCGTCCGCCTCATCCAACTACACTCCCATTCGACAAGTTCTTCAACCGCCTTCTCCGTTCCAGAGTCATCCCTTCTCTGGACGACCGGGGCTCGTCTCGAGGGCGAGCGACCAGCAGGCCTTTGCGCTGCGAACGGCGGTGATGATGGGGACGATGACGCCGCAGGTGCGTTCTCCCTTGGAGCTCTTTTTGGCTGCGAGGAAGCTTACGCGCTGGCAAAATCACAGCAAGCAGCAGCGGAAGCGAGCCGTCTCGGACTCGGGAGCAACGGGAGCGACAACGACGATCGTCCTTTGGGAGAACGCCTCTCCCAGAGCCTTCCAAAGGTTCCTCCTCAACTCCAGCTCGCCTTTCTCGACACCGAACATCTCACCATCTCAACGGAGGGGAAGGCCGAGATCGGAGGGCGAGGGGGCAGCAGCAGCGACGACGACGTGCCTTTGGGACTTCGCCATCCTCGAGCGGACGACGACGACGTCCCGTTAGGTCTTCGTCATTCGATGCTACCCAAGCCCACGCACGACTCGGACGACGACGACGTCCCCCTTGCCTTCTCCTCCCCCCTCCTCTCGAACCCTCAACAACAACAACAAGCCTACCTCCAGGCTCAGTTCCAAGGGCAACAAGCCCAGCAAGCGATGTTCATGCAGTACGCTCAACAGCGGCAGCAGCTCGCGCATGACCAGCTCGCGCTCGGTCAGGGACTCGGGCACCACGGACAGCCTGGAGCGATCGCGGATCACGATCTCAATCTGAGCTTTGCCGAGGCGAGCTTTGGAGGATCCGAGGGAGGGATGGGGAGACATGCGGGGTCGGGAAGGATGGTCGAGCGGTGGAGGAGGGGCGTCAGTTGAGGAGGACGCAGGAGGGACGCTTGCTTGTACTTGGGCTGGGTTTGGGTTTGGAGATTTAGGTGGAGAAGCGCTCTCTGCACTCTTTCTTTCGTTTAGCACTTGTAGGGTATTCAGCGCAACAACAGCAGGAGTTTGGAGACGGAGACGAAAAAGTCAGGGAGAGGAGACGCGTCTTCCGCGTGCTGCAACACGAGGTTCTCCTTCCTCCCTCTCGCGCCGTACTCTCAGGATGGTCCGAATCGCTCGCCTAGCTGCTGCCTTGGCTCTCCCCGCAGCTTCTCTGGCCCAGTTCGCGGCTCTCCACGACGCCGGGCAAGCCCTCGCTCGTGGCGTCCTCTCGAATGTCCTGCGCTTGAACTCGTCGCAGGTGGATCGGGTGATGGACAAGGCGGCGGGGGAGAAGGTTGAGGTGAACCCTTATGCTAGTGAGTGGCGTGGGCTTTGTGCGGAGCGGGGGAGCTGAGGGCCTCGAGCAGAGGATCTCACGGACGAGAACTGGGATACAGTGCTGAGGACGGGGACGTACAACCCTCTGGGTCTCTCGCTGGACGAGGATACGACTTGGGTGATCACCGTCTACGGGCCTGACCAGTGCGTGTTGCGAGAACAAAGCTGCGCACAGGGAGGAGCTGAGGAGCTGATCACACACCATCGCAGAGTCTCCAAGATGTTCCTCAGCGCTTCGGATATTGTAGCGCGGTACAACTCCTCCGAAGCAGGGGGTACGCTCCCTGCGAACATGCGGTTTGCGAGGATCGATTACGCGACGGAGACAGTCTTGCCGACTCGACTCTGGCTTTGGAAGTGAGTTCTTTTCCGTTCGCTCGCTCGTTTGTGTGCTGAACAGCTTCAATCTAGGCCGCCAGTAATGGTCATTGCTCGCAACGACTTGAAAGAGCTGCGGTTCTTCAAGGTCGGACACGTAGCTCCCTTCCCTGGTCCCATGGCCGAGCTCCTCCAGAACCGCGAACGCTGGAAGAGCATGCCCCTCTGGACGGGTGCAATGGCTCCTGGAGGGTGGTTGTGCGTTCCTTCTTCCTTTCTCGCGCGTTGGATCGAGCTGATGAGGCGTCTCGCAGCTCTCCTTACCTGCCTGGACTCGCGAACGCGGCTGCGCTGTACCACAAGTACATGTCGAAGGTCCCTTCGTTTGTTCTTCTCTTGCTCTCAGGCTTCCTCATGAAAATAATTATCGGCTTCGTGAGTCCTCCTCCCCTTCTTCTGCCGCTACTCTTCGCGCTTTCGCCGTCGGACCTCGCTCGCTCCAAATCAGCTCGCTGACCCGACTCTCGCAGTTCCACAAGGAGACTCCCAAACCGAAGGCTAGCCTTGCTCGCTCTCGTGATCAGCAGCGTGCAGCAACCAAAGCCATGTGCGTGTATCCTCGTCGTTCTGGAGCGAGGGAACTGACTTGCTTCGCTTCGCAGGTGGGCGAATGAGGAAGCTGTTGCGAAGGCACAGGTTGGGAGCGATTCGGTGAATGTTCCTACGACTGTGCCGTCGAAGGGGGGCTCGACTGCGACGGAGAAGAAGGAAGGGAGGCA
Organism: Glaciozyma martinii; assembly: GCA_025758715.1. Classification (NCBI taxonomy): domain Eukaryota; kingdom Fungi; phylum Basidiomycota; class Microbotryomycetes; order Kriegeriales; family Camptobasidiaceae; genus Glaciozyma; species Glaciozyma martinii. The sequence goes on along the minus strand of JANGFH010000403.1, from coordinate 15,997 downwards.
GCGCAAGGGAGGAGAATAGGAGGTTAATTCAAGTGCACTCTGCTGCTTCCCCTTCTTCTCCTGGAGCTGGCCGGGGCCAATTCTCGTTCTTGTCTCTGGTGTTTGCTCGCAACCTCGAAAGGTTTGCAAACGGAACGAGTTTGACTAAACAAGTCCTTCGCTTTCACGAGGGAGGATCTCGAGCGTGGCGCGTGGCGCAGACGCTTTCCTTCCTCCTTCCACACAGGCTTTGCGCCGCGCTTCTGCAACCGAACTCTCAGCTCTAGCAAAGCAACCCTCAGCACCTTCAGCGCGGCGTTGGCAGGTCGACCCAGCTCCACCTTCTCAAACACCCAATCCTCGTCGCCTTCCCAAGAGCGCAAGCAACGATGCAGTGGGTAGCTAAAGTGAGCCACCGCCGCCTCATGCACCGCTCTGAGCTGCAGCTAACCACCCCTCCCACCCCAGGCCGTACAGTACTACAAGGACATCAACCCAGCGACTCTCACTGGAGCGATTGATGTCATCGTCGTCGAACGCCCAACCGAAGACGGAGACGTTGAGCTCGCCTGCTCTCCCTTCCACGTCCGCTTTGGCAAGCTCAGCGTGCTCCGCCCCATCGACAAGAAGGTGCGCAACTCTCTCGGCGTCCCCCAACGGAGTCCACGGGCACTAACTCCCCGGCTCGCGCGCAGGTCCGAATCACGGTCAACGATGAGAAGATCCCGTTCTACATGAAGGTCGGCGAGACGGGCGAGGCCTTCTTTGTCTTTGAGACGGACGCGGACGTCCCGGAGGACTTGCAGACGTCGCCGCTCACGGGGCCAGTCAGTGATGATGAGATCGAGCCCGAGGTGGATGGGGACAGCCCGCCTGGGGTGAGTTGAGCTGCTGGGAGAGTCTAGGGGCAGGAGCTGATGGTGCGTGGCTGCAGGAACCGGAATTTCTCGACCTGGGAGCTTCTCAGACGGCGGAACGAGATGATGGGGCAGTGGAAGCGGAGGACGGTGAGCTCCCCAACCAGCTCACTTCCACGCGAACTCTCCTGATGAGCATTGTGGCCGACTCTAGATGCCAGCCCAGTCCTTTCCCTCGACTCCTCGCCCACCTCGTCGCGGTACGCCTCGATGGACCAAACCCGCCTCAACTCCCCCGCCCACACTCTCCGCACCCTCCCTCCCTTTACGCCCTACGTCGCCGAGAACGACAAGCCAACCACCTCTACGGACGCCACCGCCCAAGAGGAAGACACCGCTCCGACATCGCCGACGCGCAAGTCCGGCACGTTCGTCCCCGCCGCCATCGCGCAGGGTCTCGTGGAGAAGACGGCAGGGCTGGGGACTGCAGTCCTGGCTTCCGTGTCGGGCCTTAAGGATCAGAAGTTGACGAAGCTGGTGCGGAAGGAGGGTCGAGGCGAGCCGGAGGAAGGCGCGGACGAGGAGCTCGAAGGCGAGGCTTCGCAGGAGCTTGGGGAGCTCGAGAAGGGGATGCGCGAGGATCTCGAGGGCCTTTCGTTGGACAAGAAGACGGAGGAGGAGGCGAGCAACTTTGTGGGAGACGACGTGCGGATCGCGGCGAGGGAGAAGGACGCCGACGTCCGGAACGTCTTGGGAGGTCCGGGTGGGCTGGGACGAGCGAGGAGCGCGGATGGGGAACTGGCGGGGAGCTTCTCGCTGGCTCCTTCTCCTACTGGATCTCACGAGGTCGGAGAGCTCGACTACTTTGGAGGGGAGGAGATCGGACATGCGCCTGAGAAGTCTGGAGGTACGTTTCGTTTCTTGGGCGAGGCTAGGACAGAGCTGAGCGAGTCGATTTTCTCAGATCTCATGCTTGACATGTCGGGTTACAAGATCGAGGCCGACGACGCAGAGGACACGCTCGCTGGAGTCTGCAAGGGCGAACTCGTGGCGGGAACGCAGACCGAGATCAACAGTCCTATCGACGAGCGTGAGTTTCGAGGGCTCATCCAGCGGACAAAGAGCTAACCAGAACGTTACCTGCAGGCGCCGAGGCCGAGATGGTCGCCTTCACGCAAGGTCTTCTCCAGAGCGTCGATCCCAAGACTCTCCGCGGCTTCTTCGACCCCTCCGACTCTGAAGCCGACTCTTCTCGCGCCAGCTCCCCTCTCCCTACTCCCAGCGCCGACGACAAGGACGACCTCAAGCTCCCCACTCAACGTCCCGGCTCCTTGGGCAGTTCGGCCCGCCCACTTTCGATCAGCTCGCTCCAGACGCTCCACGCCGAAGCAGAGCTGGACTCGTCGCCGCAGGATGGAGTCTTCAATGCTTCGCCGAACCAATTCTCGCTGCGCGTTGGCTCTCGGATCCATGTTTTCGAGCTCAGCTTGTGCGGAGGAGACGACTTTGGACACGACAGGGTGCGCCGCTCTTTCTGCCCTGAGGTGCCCAATTAGCTGACGGCTGTCTACTCCTCAGACTCTCGACGAGCAGATGTTTGCCGAGCAGCAAGTGTCGTTCAGTCAGTTCACGGAGCTGGACGACATCACGAGCCACTCGAACCTCGTCGTCAAGTACGGCGACCGCTACCTCACCTGGGACAACGCGTCTCCCGTCCTCGCCTCTCTCGCCGTCTACCGCAAGTCGCTCGTCGATCATCCGGAGCACCACCGGCAGGTCGATCAGCTCGGAGTCGATTCGAAGCGGTCGAGTCGCGGTTGGGGGCTCTGGTGGGGCAGGAAGGGCGCTGCTGGGTCGACGGTTTCGCTTCCGCAACAGGAGACGAGTCCACCGACTTCGCCCCCGATCTCGCAGCCCTCGTCCCCGCGCTCGCTTCCGCTGCCGTCGTCTCCTGATCCCGTTTCGCCCTTGGCGGTGAGTCTCGCGATCAGGGCTTCGCGTGCACCACTGATGACTCCTCTCGTAGACGCCCACCCTCGTGGAGGAGCCCGATAATCGCCACTACGCCAAGACCCTTCGACTCACGTCGGATCAGCTTGTGCGTATCGTACCCCAGTGACCGTCGCGAGAGCCCAATACTAATCTTGCTCGCCGCCTCCAGAAACTGCTCGGACTCAAGAAGGGAATGAACGCCATCTCCTTCTCGGTTCGATCTTCGTACTCGGGCTACGCCACCTGCACGTCGAGGATCTTTTTGTGGGAGTCGGACTTCCAGGTCGTCATCTCCGACATTGACGGCACCATCACCAAGTCCGTTCTCCCCTTTCCAGCTCTACTACCGCCATTGACGCTTTCGGTTGCAGATCCGACGCTCTCGGCCACGTCTTCACGATGATCGGTCGTGACTGGACGCACTTGGGAGTCGCCAAGCTCTACACCGACATTGCGAGGAACGGCTACAAGATGATGTACCTCACCTCACGAGCCATCGGGCAGGCCGACACGACGCGCGAGTACCTCAAGGGCATCAAGCAGAACGGCTTCCGGCTCCCCGAGGGTCCCGTCATCATGAGTCCTGACCGTTTGATGACTTCGCTCCATCGGTTCGTCGTTCGCTCGCGACTTTGCTCTCAGAGTACTGAATCTCACGCTTGCAGTGAGGTGGTGCTGAGGAAGCCCGAGGTCTTCAAGATGGCCTGCCTTCGAGACATCAAGCGGCTCTTCGGGGACGTCTCGCCTTTCTACGCTGGATTCGGCAACAGGATCACCGACGCGCTCTCGTACCGGAGCGTCGACATCCCCTCCTCCCGAATCTTTACTATCGACACGAACGGCGAAGTCAAGATGGAGCTTCTCGAGCTCGCTGGCTACAAGTCCTCGTGCGTTTTGAGCTTCCTCCCACTGACCGAACCTTGTTAACCTCTTCCCCTCGTCGCAGCTACATCTACATGACCGACCTCGTGGATCAACAATTCCCTCCCATCAACCGAAAGACCGTCCCCGCCTTCACCGACTTCAACTTCTGGCGCGCCCCCGTCGCCCACTTTGACCTCCCCGACCTCAGCCCTCCCTCCCCCGCCCTCTCCGCCCGCTCCGACAGCAGTCGACTCGGCTTCCCCCGACTCGGCAGCATCGCCAGCAGTCTCTCTCGGCGGTCCTCTCGCGCCACCCTCGTCGAGGCGCCACCGGGTCGAGGGACACGAGGAGCGACGCCCAGTAGCCCGCTCTTGCAGGCGACACTCGTCGAGGAGCCTTACGACGTGGACGAGTACGACGAGCGGAGCGAGAGCGAGTCGATGCCTGGGAGTCTGCCGAACGATAGCGACTTTGAGCGGCTGCGAGCGGCTGCTCTGAGGAATGCGTACCGGCCGTCCGAGGCGGAGGCGTACAAGAAGGCGGTTCGAGATGGAGATGAGGAGGAGGAGGAGGAGGAGGAGGAGGAGGAGGAAGAGGAGGGAGGAGACGAGTACGGGCGGGACGACGAGTTTGGGGAGGAGCTTGACTTTTCGAGCGTGCCCGTGAGTCCTTTGCTCTTGCGCAACGCAACGACCAATCTAACGCCGTTGACGCAGTACCTTTGATTCGGGACTGGACTCCCGCGTTGAACACTGCCGTAACTTGTTGTAACGAGCTTTCGCATTCACTTCTATCAAGATTGGCCACCCTTTTTGGCGACCTCCGCCTCGCCCTCGAACGCCGACGCTCCCTTGCCCCATACTCCAGCCCCGGGACCCCAGTCTTCGCGCACTCCCCAAACGTGATCCGACTTAAGCTTCGGCGTCGGCAGAGTGCGTCGAGGATCCTCCTGGTTGATGTCAAACTTCTCGCCCCGCTTTGGCGTCCGAACGTCCACCTCGCTGTGCTTGGGCATTCCTCCAGGGTACTTGAGACGCATCTCGGACGGAGGAAGGACGCCACTGAGCTTCTCCTCGCCGAGAGGGAGGACGGCTCCCATCGAATCTCGCGAGGGCTGCTGAGGCCGAGGAGCGGCTGCCGTTCTTGAGGGACGCTCCCAGGTTCGCATCGACGGATCGAGAGGAGCCCATTCGGCTGTTCGTAGGAACTCGGACGAGCTCATCTCGTGCACGCGGGAGACGGCTCGCTTGAACGCGAATCGCTCCTCCTCCCCTGGAGATTGCAAAGTCGATCAGGCACAGTTCGTGGGAGACAAGTGGAGGGACAAACCGCTGAAGATGGCGAGACTCTGGAAGGCGGGAGTGGAGGCGCTGGGGTGGGGGTTCTGGCGATCGTCCGCAGGCGCAGTCTTGGTCCTCGGTAGCGGAACGTCGACTCGCGCTTCGTCCTTGGAGTAGGTGGCGTTGGATGTAGCGTCGTAGGAACTGATGTTGGGCCGGTACGGCGCCTCGAGGTCCATGGCGAGGTCTCCCATCATCTCCTGCGTGAGGGAATCGCCGATCTCGCCTGCGGGGTCGACGGCGTTCCGGAGAGCCGAGTGGGAAGGCATCGACAGGCTGTCGGACTCGTAGATCCGTTCGGCGCTGAAGGGGTGGTTGGGCCCGCCGGAGGTGAATATGTCGTCCGGGGAGGGTTCAAAGGTGGGAGAGGAGAGGGAGGTGCCCTTGACGGCGTCGGGGAAGAAGAGCGTGTCGATACCGACCTGGATCTGAGTTAGAACAAGATCTTGCAACGCGATTGAGCGAGCCTACCTCGGCAGAGACCAGTAGTCGCGTTTTCGTCTCGTCTGCGAGACGAGGAATCAGCTAGGGCTTTCTTAAGCTGCCAGACGAAACTGAACTTACACAAAGAGTCGAGGAGAGTGATGAGTCGTCGAGCTTCGTTCTTTGCGTTGAGGAGAAGAACAGGAACGTCGGTGATGATGAGGGTGTGCTGTGAGCCAAGTCGTCAGCGAAAATCCTGGAGCTAGAAGAGGTGAACTCACAAAGTTGGATCCAATCGTGATAAAGTCCGCAGGACCGAGAGCCTTTTCGCAGAGCTCGTGGAAGGAGAACCGCGCGACACCTCCCACGACCCAAGGCACTACGAGATCCCTCCCATACACCTTGAGTACTTTCTTCTCCCCCACCTCCTCTCCAACAAGCCGCTTCGTCGCCGCCTCAAACTCGGCCTCCTCCCCTCGGACATACCACCCCTTCGCAAGACTGCCCCACCGCTTCCACGCTTCGACCTGACCGAAATCACCAGCGGGGCGGTCCGACTCCGAGTCGAGCTCGACGCCACGCTGTTCTCGACGGTAATCGAGGGCGGAGCGAAGCTCGATGACGGGGGAGCGACTGGCGAGAGCGACGAGGAAGCCGTTGACGCTGTCTCGCTGGACTCCTTGGTTGTATAGATCTGCTCCGAGAGGCGTTAGCTGGGTTGTATTCACGGCGGAACGGGCAAACGCACCTTCGGGAACGCGGTTACTCGTCCCTACGACCACTCCTCCCAATCGCCAGTACCAGGAGAGAACGCGGTTAATGAGTCCAGCACCAGCGATGTCGACCAGCTGCACCTCGTCAAACGCCAGGAGCCATCCATGCGTCTTGATGAGGTCGCGAGCGATGGTAGCGAGGACGAACTCCTTGGTGTTGAGGTCCGGATCGTTCGGAGACCGTCCGCCTGCGAAGACTGCTCGCCTGGGAGGAATGTGGGTCAGTGTTCGCGCAAAGGGCACTCGAGAAGAAGAACGCACCATCCTTTCGTGATTGCGAGAGCCTTCATCTCCTCGCGGCGAGACCAGGGGTAACCATCCTCGCCGAGTCCAGACGCCTTGTTCATCGCCAATTCCTCCGCTTCGGCCTCGAGTCGGTGCAGCTCTAATGCGTCATGAACCTGGAGAGCCTCGGGTTGGTTTGGACAAGCTTGGGGAGAGCAAAACGCAGCTCACCTTGGAGTAGATCGAAAGCAAGAAGTGGTGGTAGTGGAAGCGGACCTTGTGAGGCACAGGAAGCGACTGGAAGAAAATGTCCATCAACAGACTCTTTCCACTGCAAGCCCAGGACAAACCATTAGCTCCCTCGCTCCACCCAAAGCACCGAGGAAGCGACCTACGTTCCAGGAGGTCCCGTCAACAAGAACCCTCTCGGCGTGTCCAAATCCTCAAGCCCTTGCGACCCCTTCAGCACCGTCACGAGCGCCTTGCTCCGAGCCTTCTCGCTCATCCCTACGATCTCCATCCGCTCGGCCTGCTCGGAGGGAAGCAAGTCCATCCCGATGCTCGAGAGGTGCGATCGCTTGAACGGCCATTCGGGGACGACGGACGCGGCGGGATCGTTGGTAGGGCGGAGAGCTTCGAGCAGAGTGAGGAGGCGGATGGGGGGCTGGTAGTCGAGGAGAGCGGCGTGGACCTTGCGGATCTGGAAGGCGCGGGAGTTCAGCTGCTGTTGGGGGTCGCGCTGGAGGGAGAACGTACCTGTACCAGAGCTCGCACTTGCTCTGGATCAAACTGGACCTTTCCCTGAGCTACGAGGCCCCGGTAGAGGTCGAGAGGATCGGTAACTTGGAGAGAAGTCGACGAGGAGCTGTCGGTCGTTGCCGATCGCCGGAGAGTTGTGCTGGCGATGGCGACGCGCCGGGCTGCTGAGGCGACAGCCAAGCGAGTAGGCGCTGCTCTGAGATGCATCGGAAGGGGAAAGCTGAGCTGAAGGCGGCGTTGAGAGAGAGGTCAAGGAGCAGCGCGATCTGCGATCGCGAACTCCTAACTTTCTCGCCGTCGCCCGCCGCATCCTTCTCCAGAATCGCTAGCTCTCTCGAAGTCTCGTCTGGGGCCAGTCGTGGTGGAACGCATAAACATATCGTTCCTGCAGCTACAAGCGCAAGCCCCCCTCTAAGCTCTAAGCCTCTGGATCCTCGACCATGCTCCCTCCCATCCTCTCCCCGCATTCGCATCCACTCCCACACTCCAAGCTCCCCTCGTCCGTCCTGGGACTCGTCACCGAGCTCATCATCGAGACTTTTGCCACGGCCGGCACCTTCTTCGGTCGATGACGGTGCTGAGGCGTGCCCGCTCTTGTCGAAGGAGGAGTGGCGGGCATGTCGAGGAGGTGGCCCATCCGTTCGATCTTGGTCCGGAGGTACTTGTCGAGTTCGGCGCTCCTCGTCGTCGAAGCTCCAATCATCCCGACGCCCGACCTCCGCAAGTTGTGCGACGCGTCCGAATCGGTCGAGTAGTCCTCCTCCTCGTCGTCGTCGTCGTAATCATCTCCCTCCTCCTCCGTCCCAGGACCCGACGAGAGCATCGCCTCGCTGGCGAGCTGCAACAGGGCCGCGCCAGAAAGGACGGGCCTCGTACGCGCCTTCTTGCCCGCCTTCCTCGCCGGAGCCGTCCAGCTCCTCGGCACCATCGCGACGCGCTCGACGACGACGATCCCCTCCTTCTCAATCTGCTCGATCTTGTCCGGGTTGTTCGTGAGGAGTCGCACCTCTGGCACGGCGAGATCCCGCAGGATCGCCCCCGCGACGTCGTAGGTGCGGAGGTCGGCGCCGTGCCCGAGGAGGAGGTTCGCCGCGACCGTATCGTGCCCGAGGTCCTGGAGGTTGTACGCGCGCATCTTCTCGAGGAGACCGATCCCGCGTCCTTCTTGTCGGAGGTAGACAATGACCCCTCGCCGCGCCTCCGTAATGAGTCTGAACGCCTCGTCGAGCTGCTCCCCGCAATCGCACCGCTGCGACCCAATGACCTCGCCCGTAAAGCACTCGCTGTGGATCCGCACGAGCGGAGGCTCCCAGTCGTCCACCTCGCCGTTCTCCGCCCGTCCTGCTGCCGAATTCCGACGATGCGACTGCGACTGCCCAGGCGAGGAAGGAGTGATGGTGTCTGCGCTCAGGCGACCGACGTACGCTCCTCGCACGATTCGCTCGATCTCCGTCTCCCCCTCGCGCCACTCGTCGTCGAGGGATGCGCTGCGAAGGAAGGGCATGGAAGAGGGTCCCGCTTCGCCTGGCTGAGCATCCATCTGCGCCTGGTCGGCGACAAAGGCGAGGTGCTCCTTCCCGTCGAGGTTGTTAATGTAGAGGTGGAGGAAGACGTGCCCGTGGGGAGTAGGAATGCGGGTGCGGACGTGACATTTGATCTCGAGAGCGGGAGGAGTGGTGCCAGCGTGGAAAGAGGTGAAGGTCGAGGTGGAGGGGATGGGTTGTTGGCGGAGGAGTTTGGCGACGGCGGGATCGCTGAGAGAGGGACGGCGTTGACGAGGGGTGGGAGCGGGGGTGGAGGAGGAGGGAACGGGGATGGAGGAGGCGGCGGGAAGGGGATCGGGAGTTGCTGCTGCTGGACTGGAGACGCCGTTCGGGGTGGCCAGCTTGCTCTTCTCTTCCGCCTCTGCCGTCGCCAACCTGACCCGTCTCGGCGCCTGCTGAGAAACCATTCTCGGCCTCGCCGGATTCGGCGCTCGAACGACCTCGTCGTCGCAGCTGGCGTAGGCGAGGGTGTGTGGAAAGTACTCGTGGAGGTAGTGGTTCCGAGTGACTCTGCGAGCGCACCAAAGAGTTAGCTCGAACGGCTCCTGAAAGGTGGGGAGGCACCGGGAAGAGGAGAGGAGTTTGCGTGCTTACTCGGGGCCAACTGCCGACGCTGCTGCTAGCAGTAGAGGGTCGTCGTCGTTGAGGCGGCGTGAAGGAAGCTTCTTCTTTGGCTGAGGAGGAGGGTGCGAGTGGGCGGAAGAGGGGAGACCTGGTTCCGAGGTGAGGAGGTTGAGGAGGTGGAGATCCACCGGCGAGTAAGAGTAGGCGACGGTCGAAGTGTGGGCTGAGTGCTGCTGTTGCGGTAGGATTTGCATGGCGAGTTTGAAGCAGAAGTCGACAGGAGGAGGACGGAAGAGGAAGAGGAGGAGCAGTCCGCGGGCACCCTCTCGCCTAAGCTTCCGGCCGAACGGAGCTTGCGAGATTCAGAGCCGGTCCTGGTTTGCGGATCTCACTTTCCCTCTCAGGGCAGCAGCAAGACGATTCGCCAGCGAAAAGGGTATAGTTGCGATCGGCTTGCTAAAGAGCCGGAAAGGGAGGGAGGAGGGAAGAGCTGACGGGGGATCTCCCAAGACGTCTAGATGAGGGTGTTCTGCCAGCAGTGGTGTCCAAGACGGAGCAATAGGGAAGAAGGAATACGATAAGGGTATGCAGGAAGGATTACGAGTGGATCAATGGTGCTGGGGGATGCGATGGCGGCGGAAGAGGGCTCGCCTGGCGACGGCGGTGGTGGTGGAGACGCTCCTGCTCGTCACGGCAGTGGTGCTGGCGGCGCTCCTGGTCGCAGTGGTTGCAACTGCTCTCGAGGAAGTGGTGGTCGTAGGGAGGATAGAGGCGGCGGAGGAGATGCGGGACGACGAGGTCGATGCGATGGACGGTGTGGTCGTCGACGACGCGGCGAGGTCCGCAGCGATGCTGGCAGTGACGATGGCGCTCGAGGTCGTGGCTTCGCCATTGAACCCTCCAAGTTTGAGGAGCGTGGGCTCGACCTGCTTCTCGAGGGTCATGAAATGATAGACGACATATCCGATGATTCTGCGGTGAATCAGCCACGCCTCGCAACGCCGCCAGTGTAGAGCTCACCCTCCTACGACCAAAATGGCGCCGATCCAGCCAAGGCAAAAGAACTTCTTCTTCGTCCGAGTCTTCTTGTCCAACCACGCCGAACTGCGAAACGCACGCGCATCAGCTTTCGATCCAGACGCTCAGGCCAGACGCCAACGCACTGCTTCTCGCTGTCCTTCTTCTCCTGCAACTGCTGCGAGTGCATCATCATGCTGAACCTGCTCCACATCTGCGAATCGCGCTGAACGACGGGCTTGGGCGTCCTCGGCGTCCTAGGCGCATCGCCGAAATCGACTGCGCGCGGCGACGGAGGTGCAAAGGCCGGGGACGACGGGGGCTCGATGAAGGCGGCTTTGGGGGGAGCGATGGTGAGGTGCGGGCGGCGGGGAGGAGAGTTGGAGCGGTGCGACGAGTTGGACGAGCCGTAGTCCGAGTTGTAGGAAGGGGAGGCGGAGGCGGATTCGGAGCGAGAGTAGCCACGACTGTCAAAGTATCCTCCTGCCTTTTCGTTCTTCGGCGACGAGAGGGGAGCCTGGAAGAAAACACGCCGTCAGCGTCTGGAGGGGAGAGGAATGGGAGAGGGGCTGGCTCTCACCTTTGCGTAGTGCCCGTTCGACTGCAGCTCGTTGCCGTCAGGCGAGTATCTCGGCAATGGAGAGATAGGAGAGTGGGCCATGCCGTTGCTGGGGAGGGGTGGTGCGGTGTTGGACCTGGTTATAGGAGGTGCTCGCGGCCGGCCGGTCGAATACGAGGAGCGCTGGGGCGTGGGTTTGGTTCCTTCTGAGGAGAACAGTGGAGTGGCTGAGCTGGGAGTTGGAGGGAGAGGGATCGGAGGGGGAGAGGAGTCGCTGGGAGGGGAGTAGAAACGCTGAGAGTGGCGCTTGTCCTGGTGAGCGGTCGAGCTCATGCAGGGAGGGAAGGCGTCGTTGGCGCTGGAGGATGGAACAAACGAGTGTGATGCCGTCGAGGCTTGGGTTCTGCGAAAAGGACTTGGGGAGAAGGGCGAGACGGCTCGAGAGAGAAAGAAGCGACCTGTGCGGAGGATCACTCCCCTCGCGTTGACCTCTCCTCCCGAGGGTGGAAATGTGTTGTTCTGTCTCCCCTTTCCCAGGCAAGCGTACCAGCTTTTTTCTACTTGCAGCCTTGAGGGGGCATCTTCAGGCGCGTCCACACAGGATTTACTGCATATTCCTCTCGCAGTTCGCACGAGGTCCTCTCTCCTGGATCCTCCTCGAAACGCGTGCTCCCGCTCCCTCGGTATCGATGCGTATTTAATGTTTATAAACAAACCCCAGCTACATGCGAAAATCCCTCACCGCTCCCTGAACAATCCCCTCGCTGTCAACTGCTCGTCGAACGCGGCAAACGAGATCCCCTCGGCTCCCTTCCTCAAGCACACATGCTTCTTCGTCCCAGGCGTGCAGACCTCGCCATTCTTGACCGCGGCATGTCGTTCCTGACTGAGGAGGTCCTTGAGCGTCTCGCTCCCCATCGCCTCGAGAACGGCCCTTGCGACGAGCTCGGCAAACGATCCCCAGTCGCCTGACGAGTCGTAGTCGCGGTTGTCCATGAAGATAACGTCGTGGACGTCCGTGTAGTCGAAACCGAAACGCTTCTCGGGCGAACTGCTTTTGCTGAAGGAGGAGAGGACGGTTTCGGCGGGGAAGACTGCGAAGCGTCAGTCTTTGGGCACGACGCGAATCGCAGAGAGAACGACGCACAGGTCGAAGTGGTCCAGCTCGCTGACTTGCGCTCGACGGGGCTGAGGCCGGAGCGAACGCGCCCCAGCCAGAGATCCGAGTTGGAGCAGCAGTTGCATCCAGGCGTCTTGCACGCCGTCGATCGAGGCGGAGCATGCGTCGTTTCGAGAGTCTTGCCATCGCGAGCGAGGACGACGAATTGCGAAGGCGAGGATGCGAGGGTCTCGAGGATCTTGGACGTGCGAAGGTCGTCGCGAGGCTGCCAGCGAAGCGAGTTAGCGACCTGACCCCAATCGCGAGCGAATCCAAGAGCAACTCACCAACTTGACGTACATCCAAGCCCTCTCCCAATCCTCCACCAACACCGCCTTCTTCCCCTGCCCCCTCCTCGCACCAGCGTTCATCTTCTGCTCGACCCGCTTGACCTTTTTCCCGCACGCGGCGGCGTTGCTCCCGCAAAGGATCATGTTGACGAGGCGGAAGACGTGCTCGGGTGGGGTTTCGGCGGGAGTGAGCCAGGCGGGGTACGCGCCTAGGAGGGCGAGACGGCGATTGCGGGACCAGGCGGCGAACGTCCGAGTGATGGAGAGGGAGCAGCCAGAGCAGCCAATCTGTCGAGTCGTTAGCGAGGATCGACGTTGCGTTCCAAGGCAGGAGCTCACGAATTGGTAGAAGAGATCCCAGCCCTCATTGGGCAGCTCCGGAACCGTCGTCAATTCCTTGAAGACCTTGCCGCCCAGGATCGCAACGTGCAATCCCGTGTCGCTCGCCGACCGAAAGACGTCCGCGATGCAGTCTCCCAGTACCCCAACTCCAATGAATCCCTCGTCGTCGGCGCTCAACGACGAAGTCTTTGCAAACTTGAGTCCTGCCCACAGTCGCGCGATCTCGTCCCCGCACCGCATCGGCGTTCGCTCCTCGAGGAAATCCAGGAACGCTTCGACGGTGCCGAGAGTTTGTCCTTCTCCGGGATCGAGGGCGAGAGGGGCGAGGGAGGGAATCCGGAGGATGACGAAGCGAAAGAGGTTGGAGATGAGCGAGTGCCAGGTCGCTGGTTTGATTGACGCGGGGAGGTCGGAGGGAGGGATGAGGTAGTCTCGCAGCCGAGCGAGGTGGTCGGAAGTGGTGAGGTGGCGAGAGACCTTGTCCTCGTCTGGGCAGCAGTCGTCGTTGTTCGTCGAGGTAGAGTTCTTGCGGACCTTGCGTTGAGCCTTTTTGCGTTGGTTTTTGGAGAGGGAGGGGAGAGCAAAGGTCGAGGACGGAGGAGTGGCGGGAGGCGTGGGAGGAGTTTCGATGGCGGGCTCGTCACAGATGAAGCCGACCGAAGGTGCTGAGAGGATCCATTCCGCTTGCGAGTTGGCGAGCGTGAGCTTTGGCGGGGTCAGCTCGTCGTTCAGGCGCGCGATTGGATTGACGACGACTCACAGCATACGCTCGGCGGTCGAGGAGCCGCATCAATCGTTCGAGGCGATCGCTTTCGCCTTTAAGAGTCTCGACGAAAAGGCAGTGACCCCAGTCGCCGCCAGCGTAGAACTGCGACGAGTCAGCTTCCGGTCGTGCGAAGCGGGACTCCAACTCACTTGGTGGTGGTGCTCTGCGCGAGCGACGACGACGCGGTTCGTTAATCCCCACTTGTCACGAGCCGCTTCGCTCCACAGTCGCAATTGGGAGAGGTTCTTCTCGTCGGCGACCTGATCGAGGCTGGTACTAGGGAGTGTCGCGTCGTCAAAGAGGTCGACCGCCTGGGTCATGCGCTTGTACGTCTTGAGGAGCTTGGCCTGCACTGTACTGTTAGTGGTGCTTCTTTCGAAAGCGTGAACGTGCGCACCTGCAGTTCCTCGTGAACTGAGCACCACTTGGAGCCGGGAGAGGGCAGGCGAGAGCAAAGCGAGCGTGCGTGCCGATCGTACGCCAGACAGTGATCACAGGAGGGAGGGCAGGCGGGTGGGTGGTCGCAGATCATGTTGCTGTCCGTTTGGAGTGGGACTGGATGGGGAAGAGAGAGAACAAGCAAGGGGGATCGCCGTTGTGTAACCAGACACCCCGCGGTCGTCTGGGGGAAGACGCCGATGACGAGGTCGTAGCCGACGCAGGCAGCCTTGCGGAGTGCGTCTTTGGTCGACAGGAACGCGCCGTGGCGCAGGGTGTCCTGAAAGGGCGACCAGGACGGTGCGGGAGAACAGGGCCACGTCTGCCGCTCAGGAGCGCGTGAGAGCCAGCGCCGCCTGAGTTCGGAGCCTGGTACGCTGTTGTAAGGGAGCCCAAGGTTTGCGAGATCTTGCTTTCGAGCATGAAGTCTTGCGGTGAGGGGGGGAAGGTCGCCAAGGGAGAGCGCTCGCGTTTTTTTTGTGACTTGCGTCCTCGATTGCGTCCTGGTTTTCCTTTGTTCCTCTGATCAAAGGTTTTTGGATACCGTCCAAGTGGCGCTTGGTGAGTCTGAATCGACCCATTGGGCACTGCAGGAGACAGGGTGTACTAGAGTGAGCCTCTGTGAGCAAAAGGAGTGCGAGCGAGGACGGTGATGGATCAGGGTTCTCTCGCTGCGGATCGGGGTCACCAGGAGGAGCCCCATTGATCGAATAAATCGACTGTTTAACTCAGTGGTAGAGTGGCCGCCTCCAATTTACTTGATCCAGCGGTATGCCGGCGGTTCGATCCCGTCAACGGTCTTGTTTTTTTGCCTCTCACGCCGCGGACTCTGCCCACAACTTTGGTTTGATCTCTCCTTTTTACAGGCGAGAGCAACTGTCGTGAGTGAGGCAAAGGCGAGCAGCGACACAAGGCATCAAAGGGGTAAGTAGTGAGAGAGAAAGGTGTCTTCCTGCGAGAGGGTCAAAGGCCAGGGAGAAGAAGGGCAGGGCGCGCCGAGCGGCAAAGGGAGCCGAGTGTTGACTTCGAGCGCAAAGGGTCAAAAGGATGAAGGGAGATGTCGTCTCCGCCAAGGCCTGCACTCCAGCGACAACAAGGAGCGCGAGGGAAGCACAAGGCCATCACGAACCTAACCTCGAAGCCCAGAAGGGACACCAGCTTACCCTCTGAAAGGTTGTCATCGAGCGAGGAGCGCGATAGGAGTGACGTCTGTTAGACCGCGAGCCTGAACTCCTGGGAGCTGCTGCTATGGGCTTGGTTCGTAACAAACGCTGCTACTTCTAGAGCTCTAGTTGTCCTCCGTTCCTGAAAGTAGTTGAAAAGATGGAAGAAGTCGGCGCGGTTGAGGAAGACGTCCCTTCCCTTGTGTCCGACTGCTCTTGTATTTTGAAGCGGCTTGGCGTCCGAGAGGGTCAACGACGACTTGCCGGTCGAGGGTGAGGTGCTGTCGTCCGCGAAGGTCGTCCTGGGCTGAGGACGATAGGTTCCACGTGGGCGAATCTCTCGAGATCGCTTAATCACTCATGGAAGCTCCGTTTCTATAGGAAGTGTTGCGGTCGTGTGGAGGTGTAAGGTGTGGGGTCGTCCGCCTGCGTAGGAGGGGAGTGTTGAAGGGGAGTTGTTGAGAGAGAGGTCCTTAGTCAAGAGAGGGGAGCTACGCAAAACTAAACAAGGGGTAGGAGTAGGGCAGCGTGCGGAAGTAGCAGTCTCTACATAGACAAATAGCAGCGCACGCAGGCGAGCTCAGAAAGAAGGCGAGGATGAGGGAGTGGGGGAGCAAGTAAATGCTGGGGTTGAAGCACCGAAGAGGCGTCCATAAATGGAGGCGTCGAGGTGGGAAGTCAAAAATGTAGTGGCGTTGAAATTGGAGTTGAGTTCGCTTGAGGCGACAAAGACAAAGTGGAGGAATGAAGGGGAGTCCGTTGAAGGGTGGGGTTGAAGGTGGAGGGGGAGGGAAGACAAGGGTGAAGGAAGATAGGAGCGAAGCGACAAAGGTAGGGGCAAGACGCGGTAGCGAGCTCGCACCTAACACACCGCCCTCGGACTCGCCGCGAAGCAACTCACAGCCAGGTCCGACTCACGAATGCTTAACTATAAGAGATTGAG
>JANGFH010000402.1:0-19328 GCA_025758715.1 Glaciozyma martinii | reverse complement strand
GACGCCCTGGGGGGAGGGGTGGGGGGGGGGGGGGGGGGGGGGGGGGGGGGGGGGGGGGGGGGCGGGGGGGGGGGGGGGAGGAGGGGGGAGGGGGTGGGAGGGGGTAGAGGGGGTGGGAGTGGACGAGGGAGGTGTAGTAGTGCGCTAGGACTTGGCCGGTTGTCTGCGCCTGGCATCAGCTGGTGTTGGAGAGAGTGGGAGGGTGGAGGGTGGAGGGGAGGGTGGGGTCGAGCGGACAAGGAGCTCGGTGGGTCCTGGGGAAGGAAGAGAAAGGGAAAGGAATGGAGAGTGAACGTACCGTCAACCGCCAATCAATCGCCTCGCAGAACTCCTTCTCGAGCAAGTTCATCTCGGCCATGCTCACTCCTCCCACCCTCGAGTACCGTCCGTTGGTGCAGAAACTGTCGCTCAGAGCCTTGCTCCCCACACTCACGCCAGCAATGACGAACCTGGGGTGCGCGCCAAGGGATCAGCCAAAACTCGGTTGCCTGCGGGCCGAAGGAGACAAGGAGAGAGGGAGAGAGAGAGAGAGAGAGGGAGAGAGAGAGAGAGAGAGAGAGAGAGAGAGACGAGAGCGTACCGATGAACAGTGAGACTGCTAACGGTGAACGTGGGCAGCCGCGCGCACACCTTGTCGACGTAAGGGAGTAGGGAGAGCAGGACGGCTGACTCGACGTTTGTGTACCGCGCGATTCGGAGGAGGTAGTCGGGGACGTTGATGGAGGGAGGTGCGCGCGAGTGGAACCGCGTCAGAGAGGTCGGCGTGAGGGGGATCCGGTCGTTGTGCGCGATGAGGCGTTCGAGCATGGACGCTGGGTTTTGCGGTTAGCTGCCGGCTCTCTCAGGACGGAGAGGCGGAGGGGACTCACAGATGAGGGTGATGAGGTCGTCCACTTGGCATAGCTCGAAGAACCGGGGCACCTCCTTGATCCCGTCGGGGTGCAAGATGGTCGGCACGATCGAAGGGCCAGCCACGCTTCGGACGACGACTGGAGCTGTGGGCGCTGGGACGGTTGCGGTGGGGGATAGAGTCGGTGCGGATGGAAGGGGAGGGTAGAGGGGACCGCTGTTGGAAGGTCCTGCGACTGCGTTGGCGTCTGTCCGAGAAGGCATTGCTGTTGAAAGGGAGGAGAACGAGTTCAGCCCTGCATTGGGGGAAGAGTCTCGTTCTGCAGAGGGTGCGAGGTTGCGGTCGAGGGGGAACGGGGGTTGGCCTGCTGAATGCGAGATAGCAAGAGCGGGGGGGAACGAGATAGAGCTCAGAGTGAAGAACGAGCGCCACGCAAAGGAAAGAACGTGGGCTTCCCCTTCGCGGATCGACCAACGTTGCATACGGTACCTATTCTTCTTTAGCCCTAACCGCGTACCTCTCTCTCGCCCCTCTCCTCCCACCCCTCCAGCACCGGCACTCCTTCTTCACCTCCCTCCTCCAATCCCGCGACACTCCCTCTCCCACCTTCTTCCTCGACGCAGCGCAGCGAACGATCAGGGAACAGACGCGCAGAGTCGATAGGGAGATGAAACTGCTCTCCGAGGCCGGGGACCGACGCGTGAGGGACAAGCGGGAACGAGCGCGCGAGTTGCTGGAGGTTTGGAGGGGGGCTTGTGGGGGTGCAGCAGCGGAGGAAGAGGGTGAGGAGGAGAGGGAGGCTAGGAGGGCTTATAGGCGTGCGGTGGAGGAGCTGGAAGAGGTGCAAGTGGGGGAGGATGGGAGGAGGCAGGAGGTTTGGGAGAGGAGGGTCAGGTTGCAGGAGGCGTTGTGCTGGGTTGATAAAGCGACGGAGGTGGGTGGGAGAGAGAGGGTGTGGAGGGTGCTGCAAGGAATTCAGAGTGAGCTCGAGGTCGTCGAGGAGGCCTTGTTGGGGGAGGTGCTCCAGCTGGTCGTGCTGGCGAGGTCGTAACGCAGTTCTTTGCAGCTACGTTCCCGTCAGAAACGAAAGAGCAGTCATACGTCGCGCGTAAGGAAGGTCGGGTCCTGTCAGGTCCTGCCCTATCCAGGGAGCTGCGCAAACGCGACGCGTCGAACGTTCCTCTCTTCCCTTCCTTTCCACTCCTCTCGCTCCACCTCCTTTCGGCCCGCTTCCAACAGCATGAACGAACAAAGGTCCACGGCCTTCAACACTTGCCAGTCGTGCCTCAAGGTTGCGTCGAGTGAGTTCTGCTCGGGGGGAGGAGGGGAGCTGAGGGAGCTGACTGGACGTGGTGCGCAGGGTACACGAAGATCAACGCGTGCAGCCGTTGCCACAGTGCAGGGTACTGATCTCGAACCTGTTCGTCTTTGCTCTGCTCGTTCCTCCCAGGTCGCACTAGCCTGACCACGTCCTGCTCCTCCTCGCAAGGCCAAGTCAGGCACTGGGGAGACCACAAGGCCAAATGCACGTCCAACGCAAAGCGTGCGTTCTCCCTCCAAGCTCGAAGCGCTCCCACTCATCGCGCACAGTGAACGAACGGAAGGAGGAGGCAGCTCTCGTCAACCCCCGCGCCGGTGCTCTTCGCGCCGCTCTCGAGTCTTTCCTCCTCAGCGCCGCCGACGAAGTCGACGCTGCAGCCCAATCAGCCCTCAAACTCTCCACCTCGACTCCCCTCCACGAGACGCACGTCCTCGTCATCCAGATGAACCACCTCATTAACGAGCCAGACCCTTCGATCGCGATGGACGTCTGCCATGTAGGAGCCTACACTCCGGCCGAGATAGCGCGTGCTGGAGCTTTGCCGACGATGGATCCTCCTCTCTCGGAGATCATGTCGCCGGGAGGACTGGACCGACATTTCTTGGGGATGCGAAAGGTCTCAAAGGCGAAGCTCAAGGTGGCCGTTATCTGGCACGTTGCTCCCGATCCGTGCGTCCTTTTCCTTTCTTGTTCCCCGCGTCGCTGAACCCTCTGTGCGTCCCCAGAGACTGGAATACCGAGTCCCAGGCGATCCTCGCCCCTGCCGCCATGACGAGATGGAGGCGGGATCAGGTACCTTCAGAAGTTTGGAAGTCGTGCAACGACCCCTCTTGGGGCAAGAACTTCCAGGACAGGATGAAGGTACCTGGGCGGGACGAACGGGCCAAGGAGAAGTCGAATGAGGTCATGCCGAGGGATCTGGCGAGAGCGGCGCAGGTGAGCTTGCTTTTGCTCGTGGGTCAGGATGGAGCTGACGAGTTGCTGAGGGAGCCTTCGAACGATTCGGACGCGTCCTGCGAGAGCGGAGCGAGATCGAGAGCGAGAGAGAGGACAGCTTCGCCCTGGCATCACTCCCCAGCTCTCTCTCAGAGGAACGAGCTCCCAACAGCATCCGTGCGTTTTTAGCCAGCCTCTACGCCTTTGTCTCCTCAGCAAGTCGCCTCCCCATCGAGAGAGTGCTGCCGTCGGGGATCGAGAGAGCGAGACCCGGTCACCACCCCTGTGCCCTTGAGAGGGATCCACCAAGAAGCCAACACGTGTTCTGGGGGCAATCCCAGCAGACAGAGCAGTCGCTCGAGCGCCCTGAGCAAGTACTAGAAGCCAAGCTCGAAGGGGCGGGGGAGAAGTCTCCCCGCGTTTTGCTCTCCTCCCACTCCCCTCTCGCGAGTTCGGCACGCCAACGACGTCAGTTAGGATGGAGATCCCGACCAACAGCTACGCGTCCTCATCGCGCTACGTCCCGCATCCAGGTCGAGGGGACTACGCCTCCTCCTTGTCTGATTCGAAAGGAGTCGAAATGCTCAGAGTCGTAAGTCCGGGTCCGGCGCGGTGGGAAGGTTGCCAGCTGATGCGCTCCTGGGACAGGGGGACGAGCCTTCGGAGGAGGAGGAGGAGGACGGGAAGCCCAAGAAGAAGAAGGTCAAGAGAGGAGCGAAGGCGTGTACGGCGGTGAGTGCGGGGGAGGCGTCGCAAGGGGGGTGGAGAGCTGATCAGGTTCCTTTGGCACAGTGTCGTAAAGTGAGTCTACTGGGAGTAGCGCCTGGGGGGCGACCGCTGGAGCTGCTCCTCCACTCGAGCGCTGCTTCCATCACGTAGTTGCTGACAATGTCCTCCCCGCAGGTCAAAATGCGTTGCGTCGGTGCTGAGGAAGAGGATGGAGTGCTCTGCAATCGCTGCAGGGAAGGAGGATACCAGGTGCGCACGAACTCGACGCGACTTGGAGGCCGAGGGGGAGCCAGTCTTGCGAAAGCAGCCGCTCTCCCTGCCTGGCTTCTCGAGGAGCTGACCGCCTCTCTATCGGCAGTGTGTGTTCGTCGAGTCTCTGCGCGGAAGGCACGGCTCTCGCAAGGCGGACGCGATGGCTGCCTCTCTCGCACAGATGCAGCAGACCCTCAACAGCGTCCTCAGCTCCATCGGTCCAGGAGCGCTTCCCCCAAGCACCCTGGCTCAGATCCAACCCACCGCCCACTCTCCGACCCTCTCGCTCCCGACGATTCCTTCGCCGTCCCTCGTTCTCCCACCTCTCCCGCCCACTACCCTCCTCTACCAGTCCCAACACGAGCATTGGGAGCGCCGCGGGTCGGCGGTGGAGCACTACGGCGCTTCGCCTCAGGAGCGAGCTCGCGTGCTCTTCGACACTGGAGACATCAGTCGCGATTCGAATCCGTGCGTTTTCTTTCGTCCTTGAGCTCGCGCGGTCGCTGACGAACCTCATTCGACGCAGGCTTGGATTGCTCGCCGATGCCGTTTCGGACCGTCTGAGTCCTGGAACTGATCAGAGCGATCCCAAGTCGCAAACCGATGGATCTCGCAAGCGAGTCAACCTCACCGCGCGTTCGTTCAAGATTGGTCCCGTCAGTGCGTTGACTTCTCGCTCTTCGTCCCTCGCAACGCAGCTGACGTCCCTCGACAGAGCTCCCGCTACGCCATCTGGTGACTGAGCCTAAAGCTTCGCCTGCTCTCCTCGTCGACAAGATCCTTACCTCGGAAGAAGTTTCAACGCTGTTTGAGATGTGAGGCTCTTCGTCTTTGCGGGAGCGGCCTGGCGCTGATCCGGATCTTCCACAGCTTCTTCAAACACTGCAAGGAGCAAGCACCTTTCCTCGACAGAGGGATGCACACGCCGATGGCGACGGCCTTCAACAGCCCATTTCTCTTCACCTGCAGTGCGCTCGTTCCGTGCCCCTCTTTCCGATCCAAACTGACGTATTTTGCAGTCTGCACCGTCGCCGCGCGATACTACCTTCCTCGCAAGGAGCTCTACGCCCAATGCCTCCAAGTCGCCACCCGCCTAGCTGCCGACACCATCTCGCTGGGGAGCAAGTCCATCTCGATTGTTCAAGGCTGTCTCCTGCTCGCGCATTGGAACCAGCCGGCCAGGTCGGCGGACGAAGACCACACGTACCTATTTGCTGGACTGGCGATGAGGATGGCTTTGGAGCTTGGTGAGAAGCTTCTTCCTGCGTGCTTGTGAGGCTCGCTGACGTCGCTTTGCAGGGATCAACAACAAGAAGCTGCCCAAGTACCCGGCCGATATGGACAACGAGACGAGGCTCGCTTGCGAGCGAGATCTTCGCAACCAGGAACGGACTTGGATCCATTGTGAGCGGGCTTTGTAGCTTGGAATTTCAAGAGGAGGACTGATGACTTCTCGCAGGTGTTGTGACCGATCGAGCTCTCTCGATCCAGATGGGCAAGCCGAACGGATTCAAGGAGGACTACCTCATGCGCAACATCAAGGTTCGTCGCGTTGTCTCTTTCGCTTGCGTGCCTTGCTCACGATTCGTTCAGCACTGGCACCGACTACCTGGAGCGATCCCCTCGGACATTGGTCTTTGCGTGAGGTCCTTTTAGTCGTGTCGGCTTGGATCTTGAGCTGATCCCCTCCTCGACGCCGCAGGGCATCACCATAATGCACAAAATCGTCCTCGCTGCTCTCGATGCCATCTACTCCGATCCTCACTCGCTGACGGGCTTGAACGACCTTGCGGACTAGTGAGCTTTCCGGTTGCACGGCGAACAAGGAGCGTAGCTAACGATCCTTTCCAACCAGCTCACTAATCGTTCGCGTCTTCCTCGCTCAGCTGGAGGCGTGGCGCATGGACTGGATCATCGGCATCACCTCCGAGCGCCAGGATGCGAATGGCGCGAGCTTTCGTATCAAGATGCTGTTCTTTTACCACTCGTAGTGAGTTCTTCGCAGGCTTCCTGTCGTTGAGGGGGCGCTGATGATGGTTTCTGCAGCTACCGCCTCTTCGTTCTTTCCTTCGCGGTCCAGCATGTTCTCGACAAGCCCGACCTCGCCACCGACCTCGCCTGGTACACCACTCTGTGCTTCGAAAGCGCCGTCAAGATCGCGGAGCTCACGCGCGACTTCATGGGACCTCGGGGACTGCTGCGCTACGCGATGGACTCGACGCTGATTTACATCACCTACGCCGCCTCGTTCCTTCTAAAAGTACGCCCGTTTCTCTGCCACTTTGGAGCGCTCGCTGATCCTCTCCCGTAGCTCGTCAACCCCGCCTTCGCCCACCTCGTCGACGCAGCCACCTCGATCGCCCTGGTTCGAGACGTCGCGGATTCGCTCGAGCAATGCGCCGTCGACGAAGCCCACACTCCAGCTCTCTACGCTTCCTTCCTGCGAGCTCTTATCGAGAGCAAGCTCTCGGGCGAGCGGACCGAGGCTGCCACTCGCGCTGGGAGTCGTGCGAACAGCCCTGGAGTGGGGGGGGCACCGGTGGCGGGGCAGGGATTCGATGCCTCGCTGGACGAGCTGGTGGCCAAGCTTACGCCGCCGAATGGAGGAGAGTTTGATTCGGGCAGCTTGCAGGGAGGCTTCTGGGACAACGTGCGTTCTCTCGTTCTTGCCGACTTTGGCGCGCTGGCTGACGACTCTTTGGATGCAGATGCTCATGCGTAGGGCTTTCCTGCTTCCCGTTCGAGGAGCGCGCGTACTGACGACTCTTTCGCAGCTGGATTCGGCGGACCTTTGGGAACTTTGTCCGGAGGAGGCAGCACGATGACATCCAATTTCAACGTGGGTTATTTCTCCTTTCGCAGGGGATCCACCGCTGATGTCCTGCGCCACAGCTCGAACCTTGGATTGGATCGACTCCCATGCCGTCACGTCCTTCCTCGCCCGGCGCGTTCGATGCGTTCCAGTTCTTTACGATGAACTAGGGCTCCTGACCCCCTTTACATACTCTCTTTAGTTCTGTCGTACTGTGAATGTATGAACGACATCTGTTTTGGCACGAGTCCTCGAAGGCCGCGTCGCAAAGTTCGAGCTCGCCCTGCTCGCTGGTAATTGTTGTTCACTGCAACGCCGTCCGTTTTCGCCACCACGGATCAGCGTTGTTGCCGACTTCTCTCAGCTCCTCTCAGGCTTGCGGGTCCGAACGAGGGGGTAAGGGCGAAAGTTCACAGCGGAGTCCGGACGCGAAGCCTGTCGAGCGTTTTGCTGGCCCGCTTCCCTCTCTCTACCTGCTTCACCTCAGTCTACTACAAGTTCTCTCCCTGCTCCAATCTTTCCTCTTTCCTCCCTTGGGGAGCACGACTACCCCGCACTCTCTTGGCCGGTTACACGAAGACCGACGTCCGCGACGCCGTTCTCCCCAGCGGAGGCTGCCCAGCTTGCTCTCCACTCGTTCTCTCCGGCTCCTGCGCTCCTCCAGAACTCGACCATCATGGCCGAGCCCTTCGTCAACCCCTTCCCGATCCCCATGCCTCCAGTCTTGGACTACACCCAGCAAGCTATCGTGCGTCTGCCCCGCGTCCCCGTCGGGGTTGTCGCGCGTCCCTGGCGTTCTCTAGCTGATGCCCTACTCACACAGCAAGTACCCGGCTCAGGGAAACCAGGCGAGACTCCCATCTACGTCAGCTCCGCCTACCCCCACCTCCCACGACTCGACTCGGACCCCCGCTTCCCTAAGACCGCCTATGCCCTCTTCAACATGGGACTCGAGACGTCCACGGACAAGCAGTGTCTTGGTAGGAGGCTGTGGGACCCTGCGACGGGCGATTGGGAGAAGAAGTACTCCTGGATGACCTACAAGGAGGTGGATGAGGCTCGGACGAGGGTGGGGAGCGGGTTGGTGCAGCTGTGGAAGGAAGGCACGGTGGGGGGAGAGAGCGTCAAGGGATGGACTGTCGGTATCTGGAGCGGTAACAGGCCAGGTGCGTTGTCTCTCGCGCGTTTCTCCGCCGTTGCGAAGCTGACTCGCTCCCGAACGCAGAATGGCAGTTTGCTTCGCAAGCCTGCTCCGCCTACTCCCTCATCATGGTCTCGCTCTACGATACTCTCGGACCCGACGTCGTCGAATACTGCATCAACCGCTCCTCCGCACGCGTCATCTTCGCCTCTCCTGCTCATATCCCGCACCTCCTCAAGCTGGCAAAGGCTTGCGCGACGATCAAGGTCATCGTCTGCATGGATTCCTGGGCCGATATCGAGGCGCAGGGTGCGCGTCCTGGAGTCAAGGGCGGAGACGTTCTGCGAGCTTGGGGAAAGGACGTCGGCGTGAAGGTCATGGATCTCGCAGAGCGTGCGTCGTTCCTTTCGGCGCCGAGCGTAACTGCTGACCTCTCTTTGCGACGAGCAGTGGAGCAGCTCGGAGTCGAAAATCCCCAGCCTCACTTGGCGCCTGGACGCAAGGACATCGCCTCCATCTGCTACACGTCTGGTGCGTCTTTCTCTCGCGTTCAGGCTTACCTCCAAGTGCTGATGCGTGGTTGCGCGTGCAGGAACGACCGGTGCGGAATTTGGGGTTTCTCCTTCCTCTCGGTGACTTATCAAACGTGATCGCAGGCAATCCTAAAGGAGCGGTGCTTCTTCATGAGACCCTCGCAGCTGCTTCAGTCGCTAACCAGCACGGAGGAGGCCCTCTCGATTCGACCAGCGTCTCAATCTCCTACATGCCGGTTCGTCCCTCCTCGCCCCGGTGGAATGCTCGCTAACGCCTTTCTCAGCTCTCACATATCTACCAGCGATTCGCTGAGGACATCACGTTTACTGGCGGCGCTTCCATCGGTTACTCGTGCGGCGACAACCTGCGCCTTCTGGAGGACGTTGCGATCCTTCAGCCCACCGCACGTCTCGTCGTTCCGCACCAACTTTCAGCTCGCTAACACCTCGTAACAGGCGTTCTACTCGGTCCCTCGAGTTCTCAACCGCGTCTACCAGGCTCTCAAAGCCGCGACGCTGGATGCACCGGGCTTCAAAGGCGCGCTTCTGCGGAAGGCGTTCGCTGACAAGCTCTACAACCTGCGCGAGCACAACCAGCTCACGCACGCGTTCTGGGATCGCGTCGTCTTCAAGAAGGTGATTCTTTTTACCCGCTGGAGAAGATTGACGCTGAGCACGTTGGGCGTGCAGATTCGAGCGGTGTTGGGCGGGAACGTTCAGTTCATCGTCAGCGGCTCAGCGCCTATCAACCCTGATGTTCTCGACTTCCTCAAGGTCGCCTTCTCGTGCGAAGTTGTAGAAGGGTATGCACAGACGGAGAACTGCGGTACGGCGATTCGGTACATCCTGCGATTCTCGTTTTCTCGAAAGGAGACTGATTTCGGTGCGTGCGAAGGTGCTGGACTGGGGACAAGAAGTCTGTCGGGACTTGCGGACCTCCAGCTGCTGGAGTCGAGGTCAAGCTTGTCGACGTTCCAGAGGTACGTCCTCCAACACGGCGTGCGAATCTCGGGCTGATGTCTGCTTCAGCTCAGCTACTTTAGCACCGACAAGCCACACCCTCGCGGAGAGATCTGCACTCGCGGAGAGATCATCATTCCTTACTGTTCGTTCCAATCCTCCCACTTTTCTTCGCTTTCGTTGACGCTGGGAGCGCAGATTACAACGACGAAGCCAAGTCGAAAGAGGCCATCGACGCCGATGGTTGGCTGCACAGCGGCGACATCTCCTCTGTGGACGAGGTCGGTCGCTTTAAGATCATTGACAGGATCAAGAACCTGGTCAAGCTGTCCCACGGGGAATACGTCGCGCTGGAGAAGGTGCGTCTTGCGGTTCAGTCCTCGGCATCGCTAACTCGGTTCCTCGCTCCAGGTCGAGAACACCTACTCTCTCTGCCCTTTGTGCGCCCAATCTCTCTTCCCAAGGGACTTGGCCGACTTCAACTTCCTCGCAGGATTGCCCAGCTGTACATCCACGCCGATTCCATCGAAGACCATGTCGTCGCTGTCATCGTTCCCGACCCCTTGAGGTTCGCACGTAAGCTCTCTATGCCAGAACGCGTCGCACTCGGAAACTTAACACCTCCATCGCAGCTCTGGCTTCCAAGGTTCTTGGCAAGCAGATCAGCGAGACCGACGTCGCAGCGATGGCGGACGCAGCGGAGGATCGCGAGGTCATTCTCGCTGTCGCAGCCGAGCTATCGCCCTACGCCGACAAGGCCCGTCTCCTAGGGTTCGTCTCGAATCCCTTTCCACTTTCCGAAAGCCTCGCTGATGATTAGTGCGAAACAGGTTCGAGCGAATCAACAACGACCTCCATATCTCATTCGAGCCCTTCACGATGGAGAACGAGCTCTTGACGCCGACGCTCAAGACGAAGAGGAACGTGGCGGCCAAGGTTTATAGGAAGGAGATTGACGCGTTGTACGCGGCGAGACCGAAGAAGGTTGCGAAGCTTTGAGGGGGGAAGTTGGAGGTAGCTCTTTGTATTGACTTGGTCCGGAATCGAGCTCGTTGGCTGTTCAGCAAGTGCTCCTGCTCTACGAGCTCAGAAATTTGCAACGAAGAGCTGGCGAGTCTCTAGCGCAACTCCTCCTCGGTCGCAGAGCTCCCGGCGGGTGCCACGCCGCGTTTCGCAAAGTCCTTTGGGAAGCCCTGCTCGTTGTCCTCTCACCACACACACACACCACACCGCCCGCACTGGCAACTCCTTCCAACTCACGCCCTCTCGATACCGCACCAACCGCGAGCGTCAAAGTCGCCGCCTGGCTCGATGGCCCTCAAAAGAATCGACGCGTCAGCGCGCCCTCTTCCAACGCACGAGTGGCTCCCTCCAACTTCCCCAACGCGTGGGTATCCTTTATTGAGAACGTATGGGAGGAGGAAGACTGTGCGTAGAAGTCTCTTGCTGCTGCTGGAGCGCGCTGAGAAGGAGGAGCTGATGGTCGCGTTGCTGCAGTCGCCGAATCCCTCATCACTCTCGAGGGGATGGTCGGAGCTTCGTACATTCCTCTCCCGTACGTATCCTTCCCCTTACTGGCCACGCTCTCGCTGACCGCGCCCCCAGGCCACACATCCACCAACTCCTCGCTCTAGCCCTCTCCCCCTTCTCCCACCTCTCCCCCAAGGCCCTCTCCCGACACACCAAGCCTGCCTCTCTCGACCCCCTAGTCCCCTCAGCGCGCAAGGTCCGCCTCGAAGCTCTTCGACTCCTACAAGACATCTCAGCGACCAACTCCCCCGCCGCCATCTTCCGCGCGACGCCAGGCTACCCAGCGGACGAGTCGCTCGAGTCGCGCGAGGAGACTCCAGATCCGTTTGCTCGGAATGTAGAGAGAGGGAGGTTGCCGCCTGTGGGGGATTACAGTGTTGAGCCGGAGGAGGACGACAAGCCGCTGCAGTTGGCTGGGAAGGCAGTCGCGGGGTGTCAGGACGTTTGGGACTTCCTTGGGGGTGCTTCAGGACGGGGAAAGAACCAGAGGACTAGGACTAGGGAGGAACCGATTGTGCGAGGGGGGTGGGAGCTGCTGAGAGCGATGGTGGGGATGTGGGAGGACGAGGTGCGCGAGAGGAAGGAGACGGGTCGTGAGTCTAGATCTGGCTGTTGGTGTGGAGCTGTGGAACTGATGTTCAGGTCGTGCAGAATCTGCGCTGTCACCGTCGTTCCTGCGACAGTTCAAGCCGACACTGTACGGCCCTCGCACGTTCTCGTACGAAGTGCTCGACGCGGTGTTCTGGCCATTCTCAGAGTTCCCTCCTCCGCACGACGCAGAGGAAGTTTTCCTCGACGACGACGAGGTGGAGCTAGGCGAGAAGCAGCGCGTTTCAGCTCGAATCGTTGGCCTGGTGCGTCCTCTTTCGCTTCTCGCAGGCTCAGCTAACATTCTTTTGCAGCTGGCCAACCTCGCCCTCGTCGACCGCATCGAGCCAACGTCGCTCATCCAAGAGCTCACAACCCGCCTCAAGTCCCTCTCCCAGCACTCCTTCGGCGCCTTCCTAACCGTACGTCCTCCCCTCTCCCTTAGCACCCTCACTAACACCCCTCACAGCTCCTCCCCCGAATCCCCCTCTTCACCATCCGACTCTGCCGAGCCTACCTCGAGCGATACTCGCACTCTCCCCCCTCCCCTGCCCCCATCTCAGGACCCACCTCCTCTCCCCGCCGCCGCGTCCTCGGCACCAACCCCGCGCGAGAATTCACCAGTCCCGCCACTGCCGCAGTGCACAAGTCGACGTTCTTTGCGCTGCCGGATACCAGGACGATCGTGGAGCTGTTGGGGAAGGTACCTAGTGAGGTAGCGGTGCTCGGAGGGGTGCAGGCGAGGAGACCGCAGGGAAGGGGGTTCGCCGGGGTGGACAGGGCGCACGAGGGGATGAAGTTGATTAAGATCGTGTTGGTGGAGGTGGTGGAGGAGCTGGGGGTGAGTGTGTTGGAGGAGGCGAGGGCGGAGATGGAGAAGGTGGAGAAGGTCGTCGAGGAGGCGAGGAGGAAAGCGAAGCAGTAATGATCGATCGTTCTGAACTACTCTCGTGGTTCTCCTCGCTGCTTTCGTCGTTGCGAATCTGCTCATTCCCAGCTCATTCCCTCCATCCAAGCCAACAACCTGCTCGCCGTCTCCCCCACCGCCTCAAGCGGCAAGAAATGACCAGTCCCATCATCCCCAACCTGCCACCCCTCCACCACCCCACCCAGATCTCTCCAAACCCTACCAACATTGTACCTCCTCCCCAACCCCGCGCTCCAAAGCGCCAATACCCCACACTCTACCCTCCCATCGTCCTCGGCATCATGGACGAGGTCGATCGTCGCTCCGGCTCTGTAGTCCTCTAGCGACCCGAGGAGGACGGCTGGATCATCGTATTGCGAGATCCATGAGTTCATAGCGACTGGGTGGAATTTGCCGAGGGAGCGAGAGCCGGTCCAGGAGTTTAGGGTGTGAGTGAAGTAAAAGGAGGGGGAGGCGCTGATGAGGGTTTCGGGGAGGGGAAAGGGGAGGGCGAGGAAGATCCAATGGTAGTAGGTGAACGTCTCGGCGTGGTTGTTCTTCGCGAGCGACATCTCTGTGGTGCGAAGTGGTGAGCGGCTGTGCGAAGAGGACGACGCGGAGGACGTACGCTCGAAGACGTTTCGAGTCAGAACGATGTCTTGTACGTTTAGTCCCACTACTCGTGTGGGGTAGTCCCGCGCAAGACGGTAGGCTACTCGAGCGCCTCGGTCGTGCCCTGCGACGACGAAGCGAGTTTCGAGACCGAAGAGGTTGTCGACGAGGGCGACGATGTCGGCTGCTATTGCGCGCTTCGAGTGTGCGTAGTGCGATCCATCGGTTGAAGGTGCTTTGGTGGAGCGGCCGTACCTGCGTTGCCAGATTAGCCGAGCGAGCCGGAAGGAGGCGGATTGACGGACCCGGGCAAGTCGGGGATCAGGATGTCGTGAGTCTCGAAGAGGGAGGAGAGCTCTGGTACGAGGAGGTGCCAGAGAGTGTGGTTCTGGGGATAGCCGTGGAGCAGGATGAGGAGACGGCGGTCGGCTGGAGAGGAAGGCGGGGAAGATGCGGAGTGGTACAGGGTGAAGAGGTTCGTCGTCGTTCCTTCGAGCTGGAATGTTCGCTCCTTGAACGATTCAGGAAACAGAGAAGTCATTCGGCCTGGGAAGCAGAAGAGGGAAGAGAACAACCTCAACCAAGCGCTCTCGAGCGCCCAAGGCGAAAATCCACAGCTTTGAGCCTGTTGACTCCTCCCTCGAACCAGCCCAGCATGTTCACCCGCCGAGCCCGCACTCTGGTGCAAGCCACCCGTCGGTACTCGACCCCCTCCACCCCCGCCGCCGCAGCCCAGCAGACCCCCAAAGCCCCCAAGGGAACCGACTCGTCGACCTCCGCGAGCGACTACAAGCTCGCTCACCCCCGTCGTCGTCCTCCTGCGTTGCCGACAATCGATCCCCCGAGGTGGAGTGCTGAGGAGGCGGTCAACAATATCCTTTACAACAGTGAGTTTGAGTGGGGTTGGGCGGGAGAGGGAGGCTGAGGAGGGAGGAGAGGGACGGGGATGCCCGAGGGCGGCGCGGGGGGTGGGGGCTGGCAGGCTGGCTCTGGACGGCTGGGGAGGAATTTAAAGGGACAGCTGGAGCTGGTGCTGAGTGCTGAACCGGAGGGGCAGCGACCTCAGCTGCACGCCCGTTCTGAGGGGTTCTCGTTCGTCGGAACGAGGTCCCCAGATAGGCAGAGGCGAAAGGGGCCGTTGCCTACCCTTTGAAAGAGCGTTGGCATGCTCGAATCGTGGGAGGAAACGACGCGCGCAGGACCTTCGAGCTGGCTCCTTCCGACCTTTTGGTTGGAGCAGGGTTGGGCGCGATATCTTGACGTGCTGGGATTTCCTCCAGTCATGATCTCTTGAAAAGGATGGCCGTGCAGGAGCTCTCCGGCAGAGAGCGGCCGAGGAGCTCCAGTTCTTGACGCTTGGCAGTTGCCGACTTGAGCAGTCGCAAGATGGAGCTTGCGTCGGTAGGGGACAGCGGACTCGACCTCGGAGCATAGCTACTCTCGACTTCGGGTCTGGAGGATCCAGTTCTGATGGATTCGGGATGAGATCTACGCCCCCTTCTGCGGTCAGCAGAGGACGCGAAGGACCACCGTCGAAGCCCGCCTCCCTTTCTCACAAACACCTTTCGCACAAACATTAACTAACCCGCGTTCTCCCTCCCACAGCTCCTCCCCCTTCCCTCCAGCCCTTTACTCGCCACACGCTCAACTGCCTCGTCCAGAACGAGCCTGGAGTGCTCTCTCGCGTCTCGGGGATCCTCGCCGCGCGCGGGTTCAACATCGACTCGCTCGTCGTCTGCGCGACCGAGATCGAGGACCTCAGTCGCATGTGCATCGTCTTGAGGGGTCAGGACGGCGTCATTGAGCAGGCTCGTCGCCAGCTCGAGGATCTCGTGCGTCGCCTTTTCGCTCTCGTCGAACGCGGAGCTGATGCGAGGTTGATGGTCTATAGGTCCCCGTCTGGGCCGTGCTCGACTACACTCGTACCAAGACTATCGAGCGCGAACTCGTCCTCGCCAAGATCTCGATCCTCGGTCCCGAGTACTTCGAGGACCAACTCGCCAACAAAGGACCCGACATCCTCCCCGCGACCGACGGACTCGAGGAAGGTTCTCCGGCCAAGCAGCACGCGGACAACACGATCGAAGCGGCTGCTCATGGGCACCCGGGCGTCAGTGCTGGGTCGTACGGCGTTCCTCAGAGGCTTTCGCCGAGCGAGGCGCTGAGGCAGAAGCATACGCATCTTGCGAGCATTCGCTTGATTGCCGAGCAGTTCCAGGGCAAGATTGTGGATATGAGCAATGATGCCGTTATTGTCGAGATGACGGGCAAGACGGCCAGGGTCGATGCGTTCCTCAAGCTCGTCAGGCCTTATGGGATCCTCGAGGCGGCGAGGAGTGGTGCGTTCCGTTCTTCTCTCTGGTGGTGTGGGAGCTGTGCTGATGCGTGCTTTGTTTCGCAGGATTGATGGTCATGCCTCGTGGTGCGTTCTCGTCGTCGTCGTTGAGCAGGAGAACCGCTCGCTAACTTTGCTCGTCGCAGCTCCCATCACCTCGCCCTGGTCTGGAATGGCCGACGAAGGCGTCGTCGAGGAGGTCGAGGCTATGGATTCGTCCCTCCTTCCTCCTGGTTAGACGGGGTTTCGTGCGGGGGGTATCGACAAGTGCGTTCGTTCCGTTCGTTCGCAGAGCGAGCTGATGAAGTTCTGTGAGCAGGACAAAAGCACTCGGGGTTTCTTTGGGAAGGTTTATGGGATTGGGGAGTTGGGAGTGCGAGTGCAATTAGAGTGTCCCTCGTTGGGCTTTCTATTCGAAGAGGGGAGAAGCGAACTAGGGAGAAAGTAGTACGATAGTAGTCGAATCGAAGCCCTTCTCTCGAATCAGCTGGTCAACTCCTGCTCTCCTCACCCAACTCGTCTACTCTATTCAAGTGAGCACGCCGTCAAAAGAACGAGTAGAACTGGGCCAGTAACTGACTCTTCCCCCTCCTCCCTCCCCCTTCGCCCCTTCAAAGATGGCTGCCAAGATCTACTGGTCAGTTTTCTTCCATCGCTCCAAACCCCTCCATCCCTCGCTAGCCCACTCCCCTACTCCCCAAACCCCACGCCCAGTCTCGGCCAATCCACGCTGAAAAAGATCCCAACGCAAGAGCACCCAACTGACGCCTCGTTCAACTGCAGCGGAAACCTCTCCTGGTTCGTCTCTCCTGCCCCCAACCCCCTCCCCCTCGCCGCCACGTCGCCACTCCTCGCCGACCTCGTCGCTAACTCGCTCGGCTACGCAGGGGAACCAACAACGACTCTCTCCGTGATGCCTTCTCGCAGTTCGGACAGGTCCTCGACTGCATCGTCATGACGTGTGTCCCTACCGCCTTCGCTGTTCGATCCTCCCAGCTGATCCTTCTCCCTGCGATAGCGAGCCCGGAACTGGAAGGTCCCGTGGATTCGGCTTCGTCACCTACGGCCAGCAGGCCGAGGCTGATGCCGCCATCGGAGCCATGAACGACCAGGAGCTCGTGCGTTCCTTCTCCCCTTCCCTTCCTACCCCCTTTCCTTTCTACCCCCACGCCCCCTTCCCTCCCGACCCTGAGCCCACGAACGATGCGCGAGTGGGGATCCGAACGAGCCTGAGTCGAGGCGGGGGCTGCTAGAGGGTGCCCCGACGCGCTTTTCTTCACTGGGGCATGTGGGATCGATGGACTTGTGGGGCTGCACGAGCGAGCGCGGGCTTTCGAGCGACCTTGGGGATCGAGTGAGCTCTTGGGGCGTTCGCTCGACGGCCCTTTCATGCGGACGACAACCCCAACAACACTTTTCTCTCCACTTCCGATGACTGGGTGGTTCCCTGACTCCTTTGTGCCTCCCTTTCTCCCTTCCCCCCTTCCTCTCCGTCCCTTGCCTCGCCATCCTTTTCCCATGTGCATGTACGACTTGGTCTCGATCTCGACTCGCCTCGCCTCGAACCCCCGTCTTCGGAATTGCTTGACGCGCTCGTTGCTTTTCCGCTGCTTGCGTTTCCGCAACACAGGGTACGTACCTTTCCTCCTTCCTCCCTCGTAGCCGTCGCTGATCTCCCCTTCTGCGCAAATAGATGGACGCAGGCTCCGTGTCAACATCGCCAACCAGGTTCGTCACCCCCTCTCCTTCCCGCTTTCGACTGAGCTGACGGTCTTTTCCTTTCGCAGCGCACTGGCGGAGGAGGAGGAGGAGGAGGAGGATGTGCGTCGTCGTTCTTGCTCGCCGAACCGAGAGCCTTCACTGACGGTTCTCGATTCTTTTGCAGACGGTGGAGGATCCGGAGGATGTGAGTGCCCTTTTCGGCTCGGGAGCGTTCCCCTGCTCTTCTCGCGCGTGCGATAGTTGCTCATGTTCGTCCATGCCAAGATGGAGGAGGCTATGGAGGATGTGAGTGATCGGGTCCTTTCTCAACCCCCCTCCCCTCCCTCCCTTGCGCGACTTTAGATTCAGATTCCCTATCACCCTACGCCCTGAGGGACACGTACTCATCGTCCTCTTCTTCTTTGCGAAGACGGCGGCAGCTCTGGTGGATGTGAGTGCGCGTCCTTTTGTACCCCCCCTTGCGACCTCTCCCACCCCCGCCTCGACCTTGCACTCTCCTTCCCATACCTTCCTACTCCCTTTCGACCTCTCTATCCCCCTTCCTTCCTTCCCGACCTTGCGAAGAGTTGCTCACGATCTCTTTCGACGAAAGACGGCGGCAGCTCGGGTGGATGTGCGTGCGATTCCCTTTCTCAACCCATCCTTTCCTACCCCACTCCTTCGTACTCCCCTTCGTTCCTTTCGCGCCTTCCTCCCTGCTCTTCGCGGCTCGCTTGCCCACCCTCGCTAACCCTCGACTCGTCGGACCGATCGCTGACGTTCTATCTCGCTGCGCAACAGACGGAGGAGGAGACTCCTACGGTGGAGGACAGGGCGGAGGATACGGAGGACAGCAGGGTGGAGGAGGAGGATGTGAGTTCGCCTTCCCTCGTCGTCGTTTCGAATTCGGGAGCTGATGGACGTTTCTTCTTCGCGCGCGCAGACGGAGGACAGGGCGGATACGGAGGAGGAGACTCTGGCTGTGCGTTCCTCTTCGCTTGCGCTTCCTGCTCGAGCGATCGCTGACGAGCTCGTTTTGATCGTCGCAGACGGAGGACAGCAGGGCGGACAGGGTGGCTACGGCGGACAGTCCTCGGGCGGTTACGGCTCGGGAGCCCCCTACGGCGGCCAGCAGGGTGGACAGGGAGGCTACGTGCGTCTTTCTTCGTCGTGTTCGGTGGGCGGGAAGCTGATGTCGTTTTTGTGTTCGCGTGTGCAGGGAGCTCCCCAGTCTGGAGGCTACGGAGGACAGCAGGGCGGCTACTAAGTGCGCGATTGGCTCTTGAGATCCCCTTTGTACGAACAAAGTCCGTTCGGTGGTGCGTCTTTCCCTCATCGTCGTCGTCGTCGACTTTGCTGACCCGCGAGCGCAGTTGCCCCCCTCGTCCCCCTCGGTTCCTCGTTTTCGCGCGCGTCCCCCCCTTCCACAACAAAATGTCCCCTCCCCTTCGTACCACTAGGATCTCTCTCTCTCGCCCCCTTCTCTTAGCTTTCCTGCCTCCCTCTCATCCCATCCCTTCCCCCCTCCCCCTACTTTCTAAAGTCCCCCCCTTTTTTCCGAGTTGCACCCCGCTCATTTCTTTGCTTTTGAGGAATGGATTTTCGGTGGACTTGACCTCGGGACTGCGAGAGCGAGAGGGAGAGAGGGAGGGAGCAAGATGAAAGCGAGTTCGTCGGCGAGGGTGGCGGTTCCTTCGCAGCTCTTCCGGCGCGGGGGACTCTTGGGAGCGCTCTGTGACGCTTCTCAGCCTCGAGGAGGGATTCGTCAAACAGGCGACGACTCGGTGCGATCCCACCAGCAGGTTGGCAGCGAGGCTGTTCGGACCCCCATCTTGGATTCGAGTT
The DNA here is from genome assembly GCA_025758715.1 of Glaciozyma martinii. Classification (NCBI taxonomy): domain Eukaryota; kingdom Fungi; phylum Basidiomycota; class Microbotryomycetes; order Kriegeriales; family Camptobasidiaceae; genus Glaciozyma; species Glaciozyma martinii. The sequence goes on along the minus strand of JANGFH010000402.1, from coordinate 276 downwards.
GTTCTTTTACTGAGTTTCTCGCGTCGACGAGTGGACTGCTGGCGTTCTCGAGTCGCTCTCGTGTGGGCTCTGACTGACTCGAAGAGGAGGAGCGAAATACCCAGTGGCTCTCCGTCGGCAGCAGCTTCCTCCACCCGCGTTCCTCGCTCTCTGCGTTCCCTCACGCGAAGGTCGTAGAGCTCTATTTTGGGATGGGAATGATGGAAGGTGGTGCTGTGTTTACAGGTAGACAAGGGCACTAAGCAAGGACGAGGAGGGGGGGGGAGGAAAGGGGGG
>JANGFH010000400.1:0-28635 GCA_025758715.1 Glaciozyma martinii | reverse complement strand
CCTAACCCTAACCCTAACCCTTAAGTAACCCTAACCCTAAGCGTGCAGCCACCTTCAAGCGCTCCCTCGCAACTCTTTCTCAATGCTGTACCTCCTCGCGAGTACCTTCAACTCAGCCGAGGCCCTCGTAATCAGTGTGTTCAGTCCTGATTGGCAGTCGAGAAGAGGAGCGTGCTGTTCTATCGGTTCGGCGAGCGGCTTTGATCTCACACAGCTCAACCAGCAGCTTTTAAGCACCGAGCTACTCGTGTACGTATAATTACAAAACAAGCGCGCTGTTCAGGGCCAGTGCTCGCACCGGCGTTGTGCTGGGCGGTTCACAAAGATCAGCGAGGTTTGCAAGACAGGGACACGGCAAAGACGCACCAGGTGCACCCCCACAAACAGCTCCGCCAGAGTCGAATACAGCGTGCGCATCGAAAGCTGCTAGCGAGAACGGCGTCAGCTCCCTTGCTCGCTCCTGTGCTCCCGACCGATGTACCTCGCCTCCCGCCTCACAGCTTCCGATACAGTCGAATCACCACCCTCGTGTTCTCCAGCTTGAGAGGGTATGCGTGGGCAGCTCCCTCGGGCATGCGGTACCAGGTCGACTCCTCCCCTCGCAGCTTCTCCCACTGCGCCTTGCCCTTCCCCCCCGCCTTGTCCTCTGCCAACGCATGATCGAGCATCATTCCCAGCGGGTACGTCCTTCCAGAGCTACCGATGGGAACCTCGGCGAGCCCAGCAGATTCGACGACGAGGAGGAGAGTGTCGGGTTGGGCAAGGGAGGAGATGTGGTGGAGGAGAGCCATCGTCTTGACGCGGGATTGGAGGAAGAGCTCGGAGATGGTAAAGAGAAGGGTGACGAGAGCGGCGTTGGCATAGTCGATAGGCGTGGAGGAGGAAGGGAGGACGGAGGTGGAGGTCGAAGGGAGGGGTACATCGGAGAGGACGTCGGAGGTCTGGAAAGTGACGTTCAAGTGATCCCGCAAGCCCCACTCTGCGAGCATAGCCTCTTCCTGCTTTGCCAGGACGGCTGACCAGTCGCAGTTGTCGACCGCAACCACCTCGACCTTCCCTCGCCCCTTCCACTTGGCTCCCTCCTTTGACAGCAAGCTCCCAATCGCCACCACCTCGCTCCCCGCTCCTCCACCCAGGCAGATGACCCTCTTGACCTCCCCCTCCACACTCCCCGTGAGCGCCTTCTTGATCTCTGGGCTCTCCCTGCAGATCTTCCGGTACACGAGCGCCCGCGAAGGAACCCAACGGGCAGCGTACGCCTCGCGGTACTCCTCCTTTTCCCCGAACGCCTTGGCGTAGTCCTTGGCAAAGAGCGCCGCCTTGACCTCCTGCATCGTCGTGTTGAGGTTGGTCGTCTTGAGGATGGGAGAGGAGAGGCGGGCGAGGAAGTGGAGGAGCTCCTGCTCGACGCGCGTGATGGGAGCGATGGGGGCCGACTTGGTGGGAGCGAGTTCGATGATCTTCTTCTCTGGTGCGTAGATGTCGACCTTGCGGTTCGGGAGACTGGAGGGAAAGAGAGTCAGTGAGTGAGGAGGGAAGGCGAGGACGGCGCAGGAAGACTCACGGCGCAGGGGCGTCAAAGACGCCGAGTGATTTGATCTGAACCATTGCTGGAGACGAGTCGAGCTGGATGTAGTCGAGCTGGGGAGGGGAGGGTGAGGGGGAGCAAGAGCGAGTTCTGCGGGCGAAGTTCGAATTTGCGGGCTCGCCTGGAGTTGGGAGCCGTTGCGACAAGGACTTCTCGAGGCCTGCTCACTGCTCCCAATACAAGCTGCTGCTTTTGCACGATCTACCGCAAATAAACAAACTACCACTGCTTCCGAATCACCCTCTGCACGTCCTGGAGCCTCGCGACCAACTGCGCCGCTCCTCCCGTCGTAGTGAGCATCATCAAGTACTTGCCGATCGCCGTATCGACCTGGGTGGCCGGGAACGTAGTCGAGACCGAGTAGGGGGAGGAGGAGACATGCGACGAGGTGGTTTCGGCGAGCCACGACTCGAGGAGGGTGGTGAGGTCGGCGGCGAGGTAGGCGAGAGCGGCGTTCGAGTGCCATGGAGGGACCTGAGGAGGCTGGTTAGCGAGCAAGTGAGGAAGGTGAGAAGGTGACATACCTTGGTGGTGAAGAGCTCATCAAAGACGAGGAAGACGGCCTCCCATGGGACCCCAGCGTCGTGGAACGCAAGAGGTACCCAACCTGCGCGAACGTCGCCTCGGTTCTCGTAGCTGTACTTTTCGAGGATGTTGGCGAGGAAGGCTGCGTGGAAGAACCAGTCGATCAGCGGGAGGACGAGGGAAGGCGAGGACGACGAAACGTACGAAGAGGAAAGGCGACGTCGGAAGAATGGAAGCGACGTCCGAGCTCCACGACCTTGGCCGTAAGCGCGTCCAGTCTCCGCTCGACGGGTTCCTCCTCAACTGCAGACAAGGGATTAGCTGCCGTCGAAAGCGTTTGTGGAGAGAAGAACTTGCTCCGCTCGAGGATCGCCTCCCAAGTCGCTTGCACAAGGACGGGATCGCGGTGGTCCGAGACGTGGAAGATGAGGAGCACAATCTCGAGCAGTCCATACGGCTCTGCAAACTCGGAATACAGCTGCGAGAGACGCCAGTCAGCTCAACCCGCTGCCACAAAAGAGCTCCGCCAACTCACCTCCGAAATCGTGTACAGCCCCTGCTCGACCCTCTCGAGCACGCTCTGCTTCTCCGCATCCTCCAGTTCGAGCTCCTCGATCGCGCGGTAGATCTCAATCTGCACTTGGGCGACCTCGAGCTTCTCCTCCGCGTCCGTGAGGAACTGAACGGCGTCGCCACGGCTTGAAGGGAACTCGGATTTGGCGTTTCCGACGGCGAGGGAGAGGTACTCGACGCGCTTGTGAATGGGGAGGGAGTACCTGCGCGAAAGACGGGTCAGTGAGGAGAGGATTTGGAAGACGGAAAGGACGCACGCCGGAGTGTCGGCGAGGGCCGCGAGGACCGAGGCAGCTTGTGCGTAGCGAGAGGTTCGGACGTAGTACTGCCAGAGGAGATCGGACTTTTCGAGTGTCGACGGCTCGCGGGAGAGGTAGGATTCGAGGTACGGGGATCGGATCTGCGCAACGATTCAGCTCGATCTGCGGAGCCGCAAAGGAAGAAGGCGCACCTCGAGGAGCTGATCGGTCATCCCTCGCGAGAGGTACCAGTCGTAAAGAGAAAAGTTGAAGAACTCGTCCTTGACCGAGAGCGCCTTGTTGTAGGCGTTCGTTCGAAGACCATCAGCTTCGTCGTCTGCGAGCCAAGGTTCAGTCTCCATCGCACTCGAAACGGCGAACCAAGCTCACAGGAAAGTGCGACCTGTCTCTGGTCGTGCAGGCTGATCCGATTCGGCTGCGAAGCCTCGTTGAGGAGCTCGTCGGTCCCTTGAAGCGAAGCAAAGACGAGCTCGTTGCACTGCTTGCGAAGTGCAAAGGCAGCAGCACGAGCGTCGTTGGCCGGAGTCTCGTCGAGCCAGTACGAGACGGCCTTGTCGGTGGGATCCCACTCGTGGGCACAGTTGAGGGCGAGGTCGATGACGCCTAGAAGAGGGGATCAGCGTCGCTCGCCGACGAAGGGAGAGAATCACGAACCCAACGGGTAGCGCATCGAGTTGTACTCGTCGCAGATCTCGGACAGGCGCGTAAAGGAGAGGTGCTTAGTGCCCTTGAGGAACAGCCTGCAGCGACCTCAGTCAGGTCGATCTCAGACGTGGGAGAGCAGGAGAACGAACCGTAATGATTCGCGGAGGCATTCGAGACGCTCAGCGCTGTCGGGAGTGACCTTGGCCCGTCGAATCGCCTCGATTCCCTACGCACAGCAAAACAAAACCCATCAGCGAGGCTCGAAAGGAAGAAGCGAGGCGACCCACCTTGTACAGCAGGACATCGTCCGCGCTGCAGAACGTCCCGCACCGCTGCTGCAGAGTATCGCTGATGGCGTCGACCTGCGTGGCTCCAACGTCAGTTGCAAAAATCTCAGCGACAATGGCACGGCGACGCACGCTGAGCTGCCGACCGATCTGCTGGTTGATGATCGCGCTAACGAGGCTGCGAGCCGTATCGCGTCCGACCTGAGTCGTGAGGAGATCCTTGTACGTGAGCTCGAGGAGGGCCTGCTGGGTCGCGGGCTGGCACGAAGCGATGATGTCGCCGATCTTGTAGTCGATGAGGAGGAGGATAAAGGAGAGGGCTTCGACGGATTGGGTGAGGAGGAGGCGCAGGCCGTTGAGAGAGGTCTGTTCAGCCTTGTAGGCGACGGCAGCTTGAGCGGATCGACCGCCGTCGGGGAGAAGGGTGAAGAGCTGTTGCTCCCTGCGATGCGAGACGCGTCAGCGGAGGAACGAGAGCGACGACAAGGCCAACGGACTGCTCGACAAAGGCTCGGAGGGCATTGAGGTCGCGCTGAACGCTCGTGAGAACCGCTTCCGAAACGAGCGCGCTCTGTCGACTCTTGTCGTCCGGCGTGGGTCTGGCGTCGAGGAATCAGCAACGGTTCCAAGGACGAGAGCGAAAGGAACTCGCGTCGCGCGAGTAATGTTGAGCTTCCAGATGGGCCGGATGAGGCGAGCAAAGGTATAAGCGAGTCCTTCGTGCCGACCGCTAAAGATGATCTTGCTGTCCGACCGCGCCGCTTGCTGTCCAGCTGCTCGCGACGAGCCATCAGCCACCCTCGTCGCCGCAGCCCAAGGGAGGAACGCACCTCCATATCCTCCACGATCGACCGAAACGGGTCGTCCTCCTCCTTCAAAGAACAGCGACTTGGCGTGCTCGGCGACAGAGCTGCTGGGAGCTCGCGGGTAGGCTCCATAACCGCTTGCGCCTTGCTCACCAGCGACAGCGCGCGGGTTCCCAGCTGCGAGCGTGAGGAGCATCGCGCACGACTGATCCCGCCCATAGCTGCGTCATCTCATCAGCTCCCCTCCTCCCTCGAGCCACCGACAGGAACTCACCTCTCGAAAAAGACGCCAACCTCTCCCTGCCCTCCTCCGCCCGTCATCCCGACGCCCTCGAGCACCTCGCGCAACGTATCGACCGGTCGTTGTCGCACGACGACATTGGCTCCCATATTAGTCAAGATGACCCACTCCCTCCTCGGTTCGGTCGCCTGGGTCGCCAGCTCATTCAACGCCGTCCCTCCTCCGACCGCCCCTCCCTTCTTCGTAATCTCCGCCATGTCCCACGTCCTTCCAGCGATCTCGATCGTCCCAGCGACTTCGACAAAGACCCTCGTCGCAGCTCCCGCGTTCGTCCCAACAGCGGCTTCTGCGCTCGCTCGAGCCGCAGCAGCTACGTCGGGAGCAGCGAGGAGAAGGACGTCCAGATCCGCCGTGAGGTTGTTGGCAGCGAGGAGGAGCCCGCCCGAGGCGTACTTGGCTTGGATGATCGAGTTGAAGGCGATGGAGGCGGCGGGTGCGGGAGGAGGAGGGACGGGTTGACCGAAGTAGGCGTTTGTGGGAGGGGGTTGGGGTGCGGAAGGGGTGGGAGGAGGGCGGACGTGGCAGAGTTCGAGAGCGGCGGGTTGGGCGGTGACGGCGTAGTAGCCGTAGCCTCCTCTTCGCTGATGGGAGAAGTAGAGTCGAACGCCTGCTCGGATCGTCAGTTTCGGCTCTCGCACGCTGAGGAGAAAGGAGGGAGAACGCACCCGTGCTCGTAACAGCGACCAAGCCAATCTTGCCGTTCCCTCCCTCGCGAACGCTGATCACCTCGAGCGCGACAATCTTGAAGTTGCGCGCGTTGAGCATCGGGCTCCCAGGGCAGATGACCTGGGCGAGTCGAAGGACGTCTCCGCTCTTGGCGACTTTGGTCGGAGGGCCGTCAAACTTGACGCCAGGTGCGCTCGAGGGAAGCTGGTACATCTCGATCGTCCCGTTCCGGAGGAGGGTGTAGACGAGACCTCGTTCGTTGTCGACCTCGAGCGCGATGATCCACTCGTTCGTCGCGACCGCTGAGAGGCCGCGCAGGAACGAGGGGACGATGGACTGGGTGAGGGATCCGGAGGTGAGGTTGTATAGCGTGCACCGTTTGACGAACCATCCCTCTGCGCTCTGGTAGACGAGCTCGTAGAGGCAGCCATCTCCTCCGATTCCGCCTGGCGTCAACGGATCCGGAGACGAGGCGAGGAAGATGCGACCGGTGGAGGTTCCTCGAACGGTGGTGAGGGAGATGCCGTCGGTCGGAACGGTGAGGCCGGTGAGGTAGAAGGTGACTTCGCGCTTGGCGCCGGGGGAGGGAGGTGCGTAGCCGATTCCGACGAGGGTGATTTGGTTTGGGGTGGCGAGGACAAGGAGGTGGGAGATGGCGTCGACAAAGACGCCTTTTCGGGGAGTGACGAGTCCGACGCCGACGATCACGTCGGGGAGTTCCTCGAAGGTGCTAAAGGAGGAGCTGCGTTCCGCTTCAGTTGAGAGTTCGAGGCGAGAGAAGCGAGGGACGTACCCATCTGCCCAGTCCCAGAGAAGAAGGCGATGATCGACCGTGACCCATGCTCGGTCAATCTCAGGAAGAAGCCCCATCGTGCAGCGAGATTGAGTGACTGCAGTGCGGCGCGTAAGCTTCGCTCTCCATGCTCGAGCGAAACAAGTACGTACGGTCATGCTCCTCGAAGAGTCGGTCCGGTAGTAGAACTGTCCGCGTCTTCTGAAAGGGTGCCCATGCTGGATTGGGTGGAAGAACGTAGTCGGAAGAGGCGGCACCTGTGGAGTTGGCGCAAGCGTTAGCTGCTGAGCGAGGGCGGATCAGGGGTGTGGGCAGTATCGAGCTGGTCTCTTCCACACCCATCCACCTGCCGCGCCGTCAAACGTGTTCACCGTTTGGCGCGTTGCGCGCATGGGAGAGGTGCAGACCCGAACGCGCGGGCAGCTCGAGCTCGAAAGCAGTCAGCGCCTCCCCGAGACCCGGCAGAACTCTCCCAAGCTGCCAGGAAGGACAGCGGTACACTGCAGCTCATCCTTACTGCAAAGACCTCGCTCGTAGTGCGGTAGAGCTCCCTACCAAGCTGCCAGGGAGCTCCCAAGTTCTCGCGCGCAACACGACGTGAGCTGCGCCAGAGAGAGAAGAGGCAACGCAGGGGTTCAAGGAGGATCTCAAGCGCGCACTCGGGCGCCAGTTCTCCACTCCTGGGCCCTTGGATTAGCTCTCCTCTTGTGCTCCAGCGACCTCCAGCTCCCTCCTCCGCGGTCGTCCTCTCAAAACAAGGGAGCTTCCCCGTCGTCGCTCGCCGCTCGCTCAGCCCGCACCCACCTACGCGCCAACTCACCACTCAAGCTATCCCCTACACCGACCCAGCGCTCATCCCTGGCCAACCGCTCATCGAGGATGTTGCCCGCGCGTTCAAGAGGACCGAAAGTTGGGTCGTCGCTCGTCGTTTGAGCTGCCGAGGTGGATGTCGTCGTCGTCTGGGAAGTTGACGCTGAGGTGCTGGCCTGTAGCGAAGACATCCCTGGGCTGGGCGAGTGGTCAACTCTGAAAGGGGGAGCTCCTTGAGAAGAAGGAGTCCTTAGAGAAAGTAGCTTCGACTAAGAAAAGTAGCAACTGTTTCTAACTAACTCTCTCTACTCACTTCTCCCTCTCTCGATCCTTTCCCCTCGACTCGACGCTCCCGCCTCCAGCTCCTCCTCGGCAGACTCGACAGCTCAGCCTCACCAGCTCAACCTCAGTCAGGCCAGCCCCCGCGCGCGCGACCCAAGGACGACCCTCCTCCAACTCTCCTCCTCGAATGACTCCAGGCAGATCAGAAGCGCGCGTCTACCCGAACGTGAACGACTCGTTCGGAAAGGCGTGGTGGGATTATGATGGTCTCATGGTCAGCTGGGGACTACAGGACAACTACGAGGTCGTGAGAAAGGTTGGAAGGGGCAAGGTGAGTTGCGCCGTTCGGTTCGGCCTGGCCTGGTGAGGGTGGATTGGGGCAGAGCTGAAGAGTGGGGTACTATGAGTACACCAGGGACGAGTGCACCAGGGAGGGGGTACGATGGACTTGGGAAGACGGCGAGGACTGGAGGAGGAGGAGAGGACAGCTTGCCTCGGGCAGGGGATTCTGGCGCTCTTTGAGCAGCGTTGGAGCTCCGTTCGTAGGATCGCACGAGGTCCTCGCCAAGTTGCTCTCAAACGAGCGCAAGTCCTCGAGGTTCCGCTCGCTCGACCAGGAGCTTAAGACGGAGGCGGACGAGCCACGACCAGCGAAGGGCCGAAGTCGTCGGACTGGACTGCCATTGCTGGGACCGTTTTTCTCTCTCCGTCTGAACCGTTGGACTCGCAGCTGGGTGGGCCAGTTCCCCATTCCTCCCCAGGCTCGCCCCTCCCCCGCCTCGGCGCGTCTCTCACTAGCAGCCCGAGTGCGCGAGCAGCTTGAACATCTGTTAGGAGTGCTCTGAGTGCCAGGCCGGCCGTGCTTTTCCGCTCAACTCGAGCTGGAGAGAGCGAGCTGCTCGAGGCGCCACCAGGAAGGAGTGCGCGTCCTGCCTCCCTCCACCGTATGCGACGTGACCTCCCCGCTCCAGATCCTCCCAGCCTCTTCCACGAACCCCGCTAATCTCCTCCTCCTCGCATCACAGTACTCGGAAGTCTTTGAGGGCGTCAACACGGTCTCGAACGACAAGTGCGTGATCAAGGTCCTCAAGCCGGTCAAGAAAAAGAAGATCAAGCGCGAGATCAAGATCCTCCAGAACCTCGCAGGCGGACCCAACGTGATTCAGCTGCTGGACGTGGTGCGAGACCCTCAGGTGCGTTCCGTTCCTTCTCTCTCAACCCAAGCTCACTCTCCAACCTCCCCTCCCAGTCCAAGACCCCTTCCATCATCTTTGAATACGTCAACAACACGGACTTCAAGGTCCTCTACCCCAAGTTTACCGATTTCGACGTGCGGTACTACATCCACGAGCTCCTCAAGGCGCTCGACTTCTGCCACTCGCGCGGCATCATGCACCGCGACGTCAAGCCTCACAACGTGATGATCGACCACGAGAAGCGACAGGTTCGTCTCAGTCGTTCTCGAGAACCGGTCAGGACTGGAGCTGATGCGGTTTGGGCGACGCAGCTGCGATTGATTGATTGGGGATTGGCCGAGTTCTACCACCCTGGGACAGAGTACAACGTGCGCGTCGCGAGTCGGTACTTCAAGGGTCCTGAACTCCTCGTCGATTTCCAAGGTGCGTTCCTCCTTCCTCGCTCCTTCCTCGTGCAGTCGGCTGACGGCAGCTCTTCCTCGCAGAGTACGACTACTCGCTCGACATGTGGTCCCTCGGATGTATGTTTGCCTCGATGGTGCGTTTCTCGTCCGTTCCACCAGCACGAGCAGAGCTAACGAATTCGCGCGCAGATCTTCCGCAAGGAGCCCTTCTTCCACGGACACGACAACTACGACCAGCTCGTCAAGATCACCAAGGTTCTCGGCACGGACGACCTCTACGTGTACCTCGAGGTGCGCTCACTTCTCCACTCGGTCGACCTTTCGCTGACGATTTTTGCCCGCTCAGAAATACGAGATCGACCTTTCGACGGAGTTTGACGACATTCTCGGTCGGTGAGTCGTCGCTGTGCTCCACGTACGTCGAGATCGTGCTTATGGACTCCCCGCTCGCAGTTACGCCAAGAAGCCCTGGTCGCGCTTCATCACGTCCGAGAACCAGCGCTACATCTCCAACGAGGGTTCGTCCCCTCCCTCCTCCCTCTTCCCACATCTCTAACCTCTCCACCTCGGCAGCAATCGACTTCCTGGATCGCCTGCTACGGTACGACCACGCCGAACGTCTCACGGCGGAGGAGGCGATGCAGCATCCTTACTTCCAACCGGTGCGGGATGCGGCTGCGAACGTCGAGGTCGTTGCTTGACGGAGGGGTGCTGCAGATAGAGTAGGGGCTGCTAAGTATACCCTGGGGGGGCGCAAGAGGAGGGGGCGTGTCTGTAACGACCGTATTTTTGAACTGGCCTTCGCGGAGTCGCCTCAGGAGACTTCTTCCTCTTCCTCCCTTTCGCTTTGGTCGTATCTCTCGAGAAGCGCCAGCTACGGTTCTCCTGCTCGCTCCCAGACTGCTTCCCGGTCGTCCTCCAGTGCTCACCGACGCGACCAAACTAGAGCCTCCTGCTAATTGAGCCTGCGCTATCCCTCTTCCTTCTCTTCATTCTCCCCCTTCTCGCTTTCCAGACTCACCCACACTCGTTTAAAACCAGCCCGTTATGCTGTTCAACCTCTCCCTCGCTTGCCTGGTGACCTCAGGCGCGTCCAGTTCCAGCTGCGCCCCCTCCGCAAGCCGTGCTAACCTAGCCTCTCCATCTCTTCCCTCGGCCTCCCCGACCCTGTACCCTCCTCCCCTTCCCACTGGCACCCCGCCCTGCCACCCTTCGCGAACCCACAGCCCTCGCCACCTCCAACCCAACGCACTACAACGAGCTCGCCGCCCTCTTCCGCCGCCAGAGCAGCACGGCGGCCAGCATCGCCTACATCCCCAACCTCGTTGCCGCCATCACGAACGGGTGCGCCGACACGTGCGAAGTGTTCACGACGCGGCTCCAGACGTGCATCACGGAACGGACGACGGACCAGGCGCTTGCGCAGTGCTCTTGCTCTGCTAATTCGCTTGAGAGGATTGGTGAGTGCAAGCTGCGGGTAAGAGGAGTGGGTACGAGGAAGAAGAAGGGGGCTGACGCGCCTTTTGGGATCGAAAGCTGCGTGCGCAGGATGCATTAACGCCGACGCGACGTCAACTGCTGGACCTGAAGCCATCTCCAACTACAACGGTGCGTCTCGCTCTGGATCACAAGACGAAGCACTACTGAACTCCTTCTCCCACTCCAATCCAGGCTTCGTCACGCAGTGCATGTCGGTCAACCTAGCCTTGTCCTCCCAACTCCTCCCCGCCGCAGGCTCAACCAGCAGCCCCGCCTCCACCCCCGCCACCGCCGCACCCAGTGCGACTCAACGCACCGCTGAGCAAGCCGTCGCGTCCGGAACCACTGCAGCGGGGGCAGCGACGACCAGTGTGGCGAGTTCGGGATCGGGGAGGAACGCGGTGGGAGTGGTGGGAGTTGCTGGGATGCTGGTGATGCTGGTGCTGTAGATGCTGGAGCTGGATTTGGGAGGTGGAGCGAGGGTGCTGGACGCTCAGGAAGCGGAGGACGGAATGTTATGTATTGCGTCTTGGTATTTGTCGGACCGAATGCTCTGGAACTGAGGTGCAGCTTGGTGAATGGCTTCCTGCCGAGCTCCTCTTCTCCAGTACTGGCCACTGCGTGTCGGAGGAGACGAGGCGCACCGTTAAACTGCCAAACCTGCGCGCGCGCGCTTCGCAAGGCGCCCATTCCTCGCTGGGTGGTTCGCTCCCAGCTCATCGTTGAGCTTCTCCCTGCTTCTCCTCAACCTCCCTCGCCTTTCGTTTCTGCGTCTATGTAGACGTAAACAACTCGGCGCTCGTTCAACATTCAGTCCACCTCGTGCGGGGGACGCGCTTGTTTGGCTTGCCAACATGTCATCTTTGGGCTTGGCTCGCGCCGCGCCTCCCTTTCTCTTCGCGAAATCTGCTTGCCTGCTCTCCCTTTCTCTCTCCTACGCTCTTTAGCAATGCTGGTACCCACACTCGTTTCCGCTGCCCTGGTGGCATCCGGTGAGTAGCGAGCTCCCTCTTCCTCCATCGCTGCTGCCCAGCCCGCTGACGGCGCCCTCCCACTCAGCCTACGCCTCCCTCCAGGCGCCCACCAAGCACACGCCTTTCTCCGACCTCTACCGCCGCCAGGTCGCCGACACCACCTATTCCGACGACGCCTTCGTTCTTCGCATCATCGACTCCGTCACGGACGAGTGCCTACCCGTCTGCAGGACTTTCGCGGACCGGGTCGAGCTTTGTATTACGCGTGGAGGGTCGGATCTGGACATGGCGAGGTGCTCTTGCGATGGGCCGTCGCTAGCGAGGATGGGTGGGCTCATTCCGGTCGTGAGGGGAGGAGGAGAAGCTGACATTCCTTTCGCTCGCAGAGACGTGCGCGAGTTGCATCGAGAACGACCCGACGGCCAAGAGTGAGAGCACTCCTCTTGCAGACTACAACGGTCAGGACTCTTCTCGTCCTCTGAATTCCGCCGCTCACGCCTTTTTTGAGCAGGATTTGCGAGCCTCTGCGTTGGAGTCGACCTCGCTCGCGCGACTGCCATCATCGACGCTTCCGGCACTTTCCCAACCCAAACCAGCGTCGAAGCTTCCGCCCCCACCTCCACTCCCGCCGAAACTGGAGCCCGAGCAGACCAGACGCTCGCAGCGACCAACGAGCAGGCAGCGGTAGCAGCGACGACGTTGGTGACGTCTGGAGCAGGAATGTCGAAGGCTGGAGGACTGGGAGCGGTCGCGATCGTCGCGATGCTCGTTCTCGCTTGAGACTTGGGTGGAAGGAGGTTCGAGGACGATGGTCGCAAGGATGGGAGGACGCGTGCTTCGCTCTCTGGCAGTTGCTACAAACGCTACACCCCCTCCTCGCTTCCATGCGCTACTCCCTCGTTTTCCTGCAATTTATAGCACGGCAAATCCCCACAACTTCAGTCCTCTCCAACACTGCGCAGGCCATCTGAAAGACTGCGACCGCGAGCTCGTTTCGAACGCTGAGTTTGTGGCTGCAGCCGGCGCACCGTCGAGAGAGCGCGCTTGCGTAGAAGATCGAGAGCAGTTCTGGAGATTGACTGCTGCTGGAGAAGAGGGGAACCACGTCGGGAGGAGGAAAAGGAGCGAACGGCGACGACGTCTTTCTCTCTCCTGTTTCCTCCCCTCCCTCCCCAGGAATGGCGCCTAAGGCAGTTGCTGGGGCCAAATCCAGCTCCCATAAACGCCCTGCCGCTCCTGATCCTCGCCCAGCTCCAACGTACTCGACGACCTTCTCTGATTCAACCGATACCGACCTGGTGGTCATCTCCTCCGAGTGAGCGGTTCCGTTCAGTTCGTGGATAGCTCTGGGGGTGAACGGGAGGAGTGGGAAGCAGCAGAGCTATCCAGGGCTCGTTCTCTGCAGCAACGTCCGCTTCCGCCTCCACCGAAGCAACCTCACCGCCTCCTCCTCCGTCTTCGCAGACATGTTCGCGGTGGGGTCCTCCGACAAATCTGCAGTAGCCAGCCTGGAGCTCACCGAGGACAGCGAAACGCTCGAGGGGATTCTCCCCTTCGTCTACCCGAACGAGATCTTGGCTCGGGACGTCCGGGGCCTCGGGACGTCGCAGGACAAGTACCTGCGCGCCTTGGAGAAGTACAATCTTGTTCAAGGGCTTGGGTACGTCGACCGAGGTCTTTGGTGAGCTCCTTTCCTTCCGGAGAGTCGACGAACGGCAACTGACCACTGACCAGCTCGCTTCGCTCCTGCAGCACCGCTCTCCGAGCTCGACAAGCTCAGCCCAGTCCAAACGACAGAGCATTCGCCCTTCGTGCCTACTCGATCGCAAGCCACTTCAACTGGAACGAGCTCGCTGCCGTCGCCGCTTCCCTCCTTGCGTCGCGCACTCGACTCTTCATCACTTCCATCTTTGCCCTGTTCGATACAAGCGTTCTCCTCTTCCCGCTTTTAAGTGCAGCGCGCGGGTCGCTGGCAAGTCTTTTTTCCCTCTCGCGAGATGTGCGGGCGAGCTAACTTGGGTGTTTGCAGATTCGATGGATTGCGAGGAGGAGGGAGGTCATCGACGAGTTGCGCATGCGAGCCCTGGAGGCGGTCTCGGAGCACCTCATGATAGCGATTCGAGCGCCAGGACCTCACCGCGGACATCCTCATGAACTGGGAGACCTTTGGGGCCGACTCGCGACCAAGTGGGACGCAGACGAGCTGCCCAAGATCAAGTCCGACCCGGGGTGGCGGTGCATGGAAGGCTGTGCCGAGCAGTGGGACTGGAGTATGAGGAAGATGGCGGAGGATATTCGTGCGCTCCCCGAGTTTGAGTTCTAGAGCTCCAGGAGGTGAGCTTCCCTTCTTTCTCGACGGGGGAGGAGAGGAGCTGACGATTCTCCCAGGACGCTCGCTCCGCACTTCGCAGCGTTCCCAAATTTTTGCATTGCCACTTGTGTTTCGACGCTCTCCATCGCGGCAAGCTCTTCCTTCCCAGCGGAATGGACGAGAGCGACCCGCGAACATCTCGACTGCACCACGCCCACCAGCTTCCCCAAGGGTCCCTTGCTGCCGAGGCTACCGATTCTCGCTTCCAAAAAAATGATATTACGGGTTCTACCTCCCCAAGCCAGAAAGCCTCGCAGGCTCCTCGACAATCTGCTTCCAGCTCTCTACGAGCTTGGCAAGTTCGACGCCCTCGACGACCCGATGGTCCGCACTGAACGTCACGTCCTGCGAAAAAGAATAGCAATCAGCTCCCGCTCCCTCCCTTCCGCACGGAAAGAACGCACCATCATCAACCTCGGCTCCATCCTCAACTCGCTCGAGTCCCCGCCCTCGACCGCGACCTTCTTCGCATCCTTGGCATCGACGTACGTCGGCACGACGCGCATCCTCCCCATGGCTCCAATTGCCAGCTGTCCCGTCGGCGGGATGATGGGATGGGTGAACCTCCCTCCAACGACGCCAACGTTGCTGAGCGTAATCGTTCCGGTCCCGCTGTACTTTTCTCCAAACTTGGGAGGCGACGAGGCGGTGGAAAGGTGTTGGAGATGGGCGATCTGCGAGGCGAGCGCGAAGGGCGAGTGGGTATCGACGGAGGGGAGGAGAGGGGTGAAGAGGCCTCCAGTCGGTGCGGAGAGGGCGAGGGAGATGTCGTGGGAGGTACGGGGGAGGAGGGCGGGAGTGGCGGAGGAGGAGAGGGTGCAGAGGAAGAGGGGGTTGAGGGACATGGCGGAGGAGAGGGCCTTGAGGAGGAGGGGGAGGAGCGTCATTCGGTCGTATCGCTCTTCGGTGGGTACGCGAACTGCCGAGGCGTCGCCCCATGCGAGTCGGGACGAGAGGGACGAGAGGGCGGCCGGGGTGAGGGTCTTGAGGTACTGAGGAGGGATGGAGCGATTGAGGAGAAGGCGAAGACGCTCGAGCGCGGTAACGTCGATCGTTTCCGAGTAGGCAAAATGGGGAGTTTGGAGAGTCGCCGACATGGCGCGGTACATTGCCTTGCGGAGGGGGGAGAGGGGGATGGCGTCGCCGGTGGGAGTGGGAGTGGGGGCGAGGCTGGGGACGCGAGTAGAGGGTGTGGGTGCGGCGGAGAGGGCGGAGACGTAAGCGAGGACGTCGCCCTTTGTCACTCGGCCGTCCTTGCCAGTTCCGTCGACGGCCTGGAGGTCGATGGAATGCTCGCGAGAGAGACGACGCGTCGCGGGCGTCGCGCTGACGAGTCGACGTTCCGCCGGGGTCGAGGGCGCTGGTGCTGGAGGAGTCGAGGAGGTTGATGCGACCACGGCTGGAACGGTTTCGGGAAGTTCGACGGCAGGGGAGAGTGCAGGTGCTGGGGTGGGGGTCGAATCGCCTTCCGTCTCCATCTCGACTTCGCAGAGGATACCGCCGACCCTGATGACGTCCCCAACGGCGCCGCAAAGGTTGCTGACCTTTCCTGAATAGGGAGAAGTGATCTCGACTGTCGCCTTGTCGGACCTGTGGGTAGCGTTTAGCGAATATCCTCGGAAGTGAGCGAGATAACACGCACATGACTTCAACGATGGGGTCAAATTCGTCAATGACTTGATCGGAGGTTACGAGCCTGCGGGGAAGAGTGGAGGAGGTTAGCTTGATTCTCCGAATCTGAGCAAGCCTGCGAGACAACGGGAATGGGGAGGTGGAGCGGGCGACCTAGCCTCCCACTTTGAGCTGCTCTTCTCACGAGTGGCTGGTGGCTACAGCTGTTCTCTCGCATGGCTCCCACGTAGGCAAAGCTGTGCGCACGTAGAGCACGGCTGAGTGCACTCCAGCGAGCAAACGAAGCCAGCAAGCCCATCCTTGCTTCCACAGGTCCCACGACCACTCGAGCACTCCCGCACTCGTCGAAGGTCTTGGTTAGCACCATACACCCACCACTTGCCTGGGAATCCTCCGTGACAGCTGCCTCTGCCTCAGCCGCGCGCCCCTGACCCTACCCCGCACTCCCTCCCTTGACCCAAACGACCGGAAGCAGACTCACCACTTGACGATCTCGCACTCTGTGATCCCCTCCCCAATATCCGCGAGCAAGAACGGCTTGCGCACGCTCGCCCAGCCGACGGCGGTGCCGCTGAACCCCCGGGAACTGCTTCGTTGGAGCTGCTGAGCTGGGCGCGGCGCAGCAGCGAAGAGACGGGCGGTAGGGCGCGGCAGGCGAGAGTAGCGCAGAGTTCGAAGGGCCAACATGGCGGCTGGAGTGTCGTGAGTTTCGAGGTGAGAACTTGTGGAGAGAAAGGCGCGGGGAGAGCGGAAGCTCTTCAAGAGGGGCCGTCGCACCGTCGGTTCGTCTCTCTCTCTCCGCCCTCGATCGCTTCTCTCGACGCGTTCTGAGGTACACGAGCAGACAGGTTAAAGTCATAATCAAAGCCCAACAGTTTTGCCATTCGCACGCGATCCCCCAACCCTCCTACGCCGAAATCCTGCCATCCACCATCTCGACATCCGCTCCGTTCGCCGAATGCCCGTCGTCCATCTTGGCTCCAGCAAGTCGCTGCGCGCGCCAGTAGAGGTATTCGAGCGAGTGCGTCGGCCTCGAAGGCGCAGGGGCGGAGAGAGCCGGAGCCGTGAACCAGAGGAGGTCGCCCGACTCGTCGGCGCGGAATTTGGATCCTGCAGAGCGAACGATTAGCCACCATTCCAAAGGGAGAGCAAGGAAGCACGCACGGATCTCGACTGGGAGAGGGTAGAAGGACTCGGTCGCAATGGCCTGCTCCGCCGGCGTGGCGCCCGACACGGTCGGAGGAGTGGCGACGGGGGCGACGAAAGCGAGAGGAGGGATCGAAGGGAGAGGGGCAGGGACGGCGACTGGAGCTCCGTAGAGGGCCATCGACGACCCAGCTTCCGCCGCCGCCTGCATCTCGACCTTGACCCTCTGCACCGTCGCGGGTTCACCGCTCGGGAGAAAGTGGTATCGCGCCTGGTCCTCCTCCTCGTTCTCCATGGCCTCGCCAATCCCACCAGGTCCTGCGACGCCTCGCACGAAAGGGCTCTTAATCCTTCGAAGGATGTCGACGCGTTCGTCGGGGAAGGGCACGAGTTCGTACTCGTTCTTGCGCACCTCCTCTGGCACGCACGAGTTCCAGTTCTTGATCTTCTTGAACGATTTGACGTCGTCCTTGTAGCGGTGCTCGACGACGTAGAGGGGCATGCCGGGGTACCAAATCTTGGGACGACCTCGAACGTAGCGCGTAAAGAACATGACGAAGCAGCGCTCGACGAGGTCCTCGATCGAGCTGCGTGGTCAAAGGTCAGCAGAGGAAGCTACCAAGGGAAGGAGGGGACGCACTGGTCGACAAAGTTGCTCGTCTTGAAGACTTCGTGGTCGTAGAACTGGCGAGACGCGGGATGGACCGTCTCCTCGGGCTGCAAAGCTCATGGTTAGCTCAGCGAATCGAGCACGGTTCTGGCGAGACAGACCCGGTAGTACCAGCAGACGCTGATGCAGCGTTGAGGAGAGCTGCGACGAGCGAGCGTCAGTAGGACTCAACGAGGAGGAGAAGGTGAGAACGCACTCGGTTCGCTTGTAAACCTTGAAGATCTGGGCGATGATGGGTTTCGCAGGGTTGTCGGGGTTGAGAAGATGAACCCAGTCGCCTGCGAGCCAAGCAGGGTTCAGCAATCGATCTGCCCGGTGCCAAACGAAGACAACGCACCGACTCGGAAGACGTCGCCTTTGTAGTTGATCCCGTCGAGGAAGATCTTGTCCTTGAGCGTGACGCGCGAAGCAATGAGACTCTTGTTCTGCTCGTCTGCCGTCTCGCCACTCTTGCCGTGGATGTTGCCGGGTCCAGCGGCGACAGAGGAGAGGGCAGCGAGATCGAGGGATTTGGGAGGGGAGAGGTGCGAGACGCGCTTTGTGAGCTCTTGGTAGAGTCGCTGTGGGGTGTCGGGAATCAGTTCGTGCACCGAGGGAAGGAAGCAAGGAGAGAACGCACTTGGAGGACGAGGAGGTCGGTGTAGACCTTGCCAGGCGTGTCGGGCTTGATGAACCTCTTGGCGATACCAAAGAGGTGGTGGAGGTCGCGATCAAACGCTTCAGGAGTAGGGTAGATCCCCGCCCTGGCCTTCTCCTACGAGCGAGCAAGAGAGGCATCAGCATCCGTGCGGACAGCCGGAAGGCGCAAAACAAACTTCGATCGTATCGAGCGCGACAGGTTCCTTGATGGCCTGGTAGTAATCTGGTCGGGTAGCGGGGTCGGGAAGCGAGAGGATGGGAGTAGCGAGTAATCGACCGCTGCGGACTCCCGTCAGCGCCCTCCTCCAAAGGAGACGAAGCACGAAACGCACCTCGCATCGGTGTGCTCCTTGAGCTTGCGCACGATCTCCACATACAGACCGATCGGGTTCGCTCCCTGCGTTCCTCATCAGCTTTGGTCCATCCCCAAAAAACGAAACGCGACTCACAGTATCTCCTCCCATCCACCCCGAGTCCTCGTCCGGAATCCCAGGAAAGATGACCGCCGCCCCCTCTCCACCCTCTCCATCCTCATCGTCCTTGTCCTTGGCCGCCGCCTTGGCCGCATGCTTCGCCGCCTTCTCCCTCGCCTTGCGCTCCTTGCGCGATTCCTGTCGCACTCCTCCCGCCGCAGCGAGCGATCCAGGCGAGTCCTCTCGCGCACGCTTGCGCACGGACGAAGGACCTGCCTCGTCTCCTCCTTCTTGCGGTGCGCGAGGCTCGGTAAGGTGGAAGACGGGAGCAGGAGCGGGGGTGGGTACAGGGGTGGATTTCGAGCCGAGTCGAAGGGTGATGGACGGGGCGGAGGGGGTGGACGGTCCAGGGGCCATGTTGTTGATCAGTCGCGGTTTGATGGACGTGCGCATCGGTGCAGGAGTGGAGGTGGAAGGACCGAGGGACGAGGTGATCTTGATCCGCTTCGGCTTGTGCGTGTCGACTTCTTTTGAAGAGCCTGCGGAGGGACCAAAGGATCCAGGGCGAGGGAGAGCGTGGAAAGGAGGGAGAGGAGGTGATCGTTCGTTCCAGAGCTTCTGCATGTAGCCCTGTGCAGAGGGTCAGCGACGCGCAGGGGGAGGGAGGCAGCGCAAGACTCACCTCTAGCTTCTCCGCGTCGTTGTAGACTTGACTGCCTTGCTCGTTGTACTCGCGCGCATTGGACCAGACGAGGAAGAGGTCGTACGCAACGCCCTGCGCGCTCGAGTAGATTCCCTTCTTGACGCTGTCCTGGAGAAGGGAGAGGCTGTTGGTTTCGGCTCCAACGGGGGAGAACGCTGGTTCGGCTGGGAGTGTTGGGCAAGATATCTCGCGTTGGCTGTCCAGAGAAGCGCCGGAAGAAGCTGAGCCAGGCCAGTTCTCCCACTAACAAGAGCAGGAGAACCAAGTCGCGCTGGTTCGTCGTGCGTTCTCCGTGACCCGCGAAGGCCGAGTATCGCTCCCGCACAGCAAAGAGCCATTCAAACACCAGCAGCGGTGAACTCCAGACGGCACTTGTCAGCCCAAAGAGATCCTCCTACAGGCCAGGGCTTGAGGACCTCACCGCGTCGGCTCTCCCACTCGTGAGTGGGATCGACGACGAGGGAGCCGGGCCTCAGTCTCGCGCAGGGCACGCCTCCGAGCCAGTCCCGTTCTACAGTCCCCCCTCGCGCTCGTAGTCAACGATCAGCGCGTCCGCGTGAGTGCGACCCCACTCCGTCTCCGCTCATCCCCTAAGCCATCCTCCCACCTCCTCCACCCAGTCCACCCCGGCGCCCAGCCAACCAGCGCACTCACCAAAACCCCATGCAAGCTCCTAGGCTCCTTGATCAAGACGTAGTAATCGGCATAGAGGCGTTTGTCTGGCAAGTCGCGGAAGAGGTACGAGTAGTAGCGTTTCTGCGAGTGGCCTCCGCCGGCGGTTTGGAGGTTGATGAGCGAGGTGAGGATCGTTTGGAGCGGGGCTTGGAGGGAGGGGTCGAGTGGCTGGGGTGGGCTGGAGTTAGCTGGGACTCGGGGTGAGGATGGAGGGGGCGCACCATGGCGAACGACCGCGCGAGCGTGGGGACCTGGAGGGGAGTGGCGCCGACGATGGGGAGCTCTGAAGGGACTGGCTGAGGTCGTCGAAAGTCGCGCTACGACTCACGGACGGAGGGAAGGAGGGCGAAGTCAACAAACGTGCTGCTATTCCCCTCCCTGCTACTCGTGCGAAGGATCTCTCTCTCGACCCAAAACGACAACGAACGTGTTCGAAAAGGGACAGCAATACATTCCTAACCCTCCGCCTCCTTCCTGGCCAGCCACTCGCGAATCCCAGTACTCCCCATCTTCCCCTCCACCGCTCCTTGCGAATCCGCCTCTGCCGAGATGAGCTGGATCACAAAGACGTCCAGCTGAGAAAGGCCACGCTTTGCTCGTTCCTCATTCACTAGAGAAGGAAGCCAGCCTCAGTTGAGCGCGGGCGAGAGCGAGAGAGGAAGAGGGGAAGCGTACCTGCGGCTCCACCTGCGCGCGTCTCGTCCGAAACGACAATAGCCTCAATCTCTGGATCCCACGCCGTAGGTCCATACACGTCCTGCGAATACACACGCATTGGTACCCAGCTCCTCGTCGCAAGAGAGGTAGCGAGAGAAAGACGGAAAGAACACACCTGAATCGGAACGACGTCGTGCGTGATCCCCGGTCTTACGAGCTCGAGGAACGACTGAACGTGCGCCTGGCGAACCTCGAGAGATTCGAGGAGGTGCGGCACCTTCTTATTCCCTAGCAGTGGTGCATCTGCGTGCGTGCGAAGTCAGCTTGCGTCCTCCGTGCGGCGTCCTGCGGCGTTCCCTTCTCCCTTCGCTTTCAATCGAGCCAAAAGAGGAAGGAGAAACAGAACGCAGTAGGGAGGTAGAATGAACGCACCCGAGATCCCAGCAATCAGTCGCCTGGTCGTAATGAGCGCCGCCATGGTCAAGAGGATCTTGTGCCCAGCATGAAGGTGATCAAACGTGCCTCCCAGCGCCGTGACCGCAAACTCCTTCCCCCCTTCCTCCTCCCTCACCTCCTCCTCCCTCCCTCCCTGATCCTCCACCACACTCCTAACCACCTCGACTCCCTCCCCCGCACACACCGCCAACCCCCTCATCTCCACCAGCACGACGTCGACACTATTCAGCAGACGTCCCTCGGCAAGAAAGACCTTGGTCGCAGCGCCGTACGCGCGAGAAAGGAAGTCCTGGAGGAGGTGGAAGTGCGTTGCGGCTGTTGGGGTTGCGGGTACTGGGGTTGCCGAGGTGGAGGCGGAGGAGCTGGCGCCGGTGGAGGAGGGGTGCGGGAGGAGGAAGGGGAAGTCGAAGTGGATTAGGATGAGGAGGGAGGAGGTGCGGCGCGCGCAGGAAGTGATGAGGTCGAGATGGGAGGTCGTGGAGAGCGAGGCGAGGGAGGGGAAGGTGAGGTGAAGATGGAGAGAGTGCGGTAGAGAAACGGGCGCCATCGGTCAGGCCAGGCGAGGCAGGGAGAGAAGTTGAGGGTGAGAGGAGGAGGGGGAGGGACTTGGGCGCAGACGCGTGGAAGCGGTCCTCCCTCCCTTCGATGTAATCTGCTCGCCTGGTTTACTGCGACCAGACTCTCTATTTGAACTGATCTTACGTGCGGCGTTGCACTGCAGACACTCTCCTTTTCTCGAGCGAAACCAGTCCACGCTTGCCCCAGAATGCGGGGTAGTCTTGATCTCGCTGCGAGCGCGCTCTCCTTCCACCCTCTTGTCGTTTCGGCTACTGAATCTCCTGGAGAAACCACAGAAGGGATTAGGATCCTCCAGCGCTCGCAACAACCGCGGGAACACCCTCGTCGCTCGTCCCAATTAAACTGCAAGCCTGTCGCTCCTCGGGCTTCGCCACAGCGGGAAGGCACGACTGGCGATGGAAGCGTGTATGAGAGCTTCGAGAATGTGGGAATGCCGATGCCGAGAAACGTTGCTTTGGATCGAGAGCGGAGGGAGGGGGGGCGGTAGAGAGGCGGAGTAGATGGGTCCAAACGAGCTGAGGTTGCTCGTAGGCCTCAAAAGAAAGCAGGGTCAGAGCAAGCGGGCAGTGGGCCCCGAAGAGAGCAGAAAATGGCCCTCGAGCAGTCGTCCACACGCAACGCACAATACGAAACCATCCTTCCACCCCTCGCTAGATCTTGTTCAAAACCCAGAGGTCGTCCCCCAAGAACGCCACGTTCTCGACGCCGACATTCTTGTTCAACCGCTTGATGTCGTCCGTGCTCATCGTCGTCAGCCCGATCCCGAGTGCCATCTCCTTGCCTGCGGCGTGGACGGCGACGGGGGTGCCGATGGGGAGGTTCTCGGTAGGGAGGGCGGCGGTGGGAGATGTTAGACCGGGGCTGCGGTAGTACGCAAAGGATGGGAAGAAGAGGGGTGGGACGTTGAGGTGGACGAGGGTGGGAGAGAGAAGAGGATCAGCGCCTGCGCAGGCAGATATCGCAGGAACGCCACGCACCACATGATGTTGGCTCCTGCCAAGACAAACTTGATCGCTCCTCGGTCGACTTGTACGCGAGGTAGCATCTCAGGATCTGCGCCACACGCAACAAGTGTCAGCTCCCGTGCTCGTCTCCGCGAACGAGCAACTCACACCGGTGCAGGATCTTGAGCGTAGGGTAGTAGGGTCCGTCGAAATGCTGGAAGAACAGCGGTTCGCCGTGTAGGACGAGGATAGAAACGTGCTCTCGACTGTGCCAGTGCCCCATCAGCTCCTACCCTGCTCCCAGCTAGGAACGAAGCGACTCACCACTTGACGAGCGTCAATCCCTCCTTCTTCGGCCACAGCACATCCAACAGCGTGAGCACCTCCTCCTCCAGCACCTCCTCAACCTCCTCAACCACCTCCTTCCGTCCCCCCTTCCCTCCCTTCCCCTTCTCCTTCTTCGCCCCCTTCTTCCTCACCACCTCCTCCTCCTCCGCACTGCTGTCGTCCGAATCCTTGGCGCGCGGAGGGGCGGGGATGGAAGGGGATGAGAGGAGGGGGATCTGGGCGAGGAGCTTGGTGCGGATCGCG
Source organism: Glaciozyma martinii (assembly GCA_025758715.1). Lineage (NCBI taxonomy): Eukaryota > Fungi > Basidiomycota > Microbotryomycetes > Kriegeriales > Camptobasidiaceae > Glaciozyma > Glaciozyma martinii. The sequence goes on along the minus strand of JANGFH010000400.1, from coordinate 5,570 downwards.
CGTTGGGCGGAAGACTTCATGGAGGTCGACGAGGCGATGTCCTCTTTGGGGTTGAATCTGCGTGAGGGCGGACTTAGTCAGCGGGTGTTCCTGTGGAGGTTCTGCAGGGCGTACTTCTTGAACATGGCGGCGGACGAAAGGGAGTGGTTGGGAGAAGGAAGAGGAGGGGCAAGCTGAGCTTGCGAGATGACGGCGGCGGCGAGTCGATTCTGCTCGTTCTCTACGGCGACAAAAGTTCTCTGGAGCTCTCGGGAGCAGCGTATCGAGGGTTAAGAGCAGCTGAAGGAACCTCTGCGACCAACGAAGGGCCGAGCATCAGCTCCCCCTGGACACGAGCGCCGCAACAGCTGCTGCAGCTCCACAGTCCCAGTACAGTATTTCCAGCACGCCCACAGCGTCCTCCTGTACCCCTTCCTAAGCTTGAAGCCATCCCTCCACCCTCGCCCTCTGCAGCACCGTCTTCCAATCCTCCTCCTTGCCCGGCTCTCCGCCCCGCACGAGCTCCTTGGACGACTCGACGTTCTCTCCCTCCAATTGAGCGTAGAGGTGAGGGTAAACTGCGAATTTCATCAGCTCCGTACCATTCGAAAGAGCGAGCAATGACGCACCATCCGTAGACGAGGCTTCCCAGCTCACGACCTTCCAGGAACTCAGGCGAGCGTAGTCGCACTTGAGCAAGGTGACGGCTGGCACGTCGACGAAGAATCGGGAGAGGGTCCCTGATAGCTGAGCTTCGGTGGAGAAGTGGAGGAAGCCATCCTGCGTGCGGGGGTCGTGGTCAGCCGATCGGTTCGACGGCGCGATGTAAGAGCGCGGGGTGCTGTAGGCCTTGGAGCAGGGGTCTACGGCACGCTGGAAAGTGACAGATGGGACTAGAACTCACCTTTGCGTCGAGCTCGCTGACGAGGAACTCGTGGCTGGCCGGGATTGGAATGGGGAAGGCGTATCGAGGGTCGACCGTGTGGTGAGGAATGATCTTGTAGATGAAGTTGGGCAGAACAGCTGGCGTAGCTCGGCGCGAGTGGGAAAGGGAAGCCATGACGAGAGGAGGAGGGAGAGGGACGAATGCTCGCGATCTCTTCTCCTCTTCCCACTTCGCTTCCCCAGACAAAGCGACTCCAGTTCTCTCGTTTGAACCGAGTCCACCTCAGCCGTTCCAGCCGTTCAGCACCCAGCCCTGCGTGACAACCACCAGCGCAGCGCCGCACACGCAATCGTTCTCTCCAGCTCCGGCTCTCCCCCTTCTCATCTCAAGGACTCGGCGCCCACCGCACCACAGGAGGCGCTACAACGTGAGTATATATTGGCGCGCGCAGGTCGGCCTTGGGAAGTGGGATGGGGGAGGAGCTGCTCGGGCCGTTACTCGGGTCACGCGGGCAGGGAGAGGGATGTTTGGGGGAAGAGGCGCCGTGGGAGGACAAGCGGTGGTCCAAGCACCTACTGAGGCGTGGATTGAGCGGGCTTGGGCACCAGAGCTCCGCATCGAGGTGACTGAGATGGCTCGGCCATCCTGAATCGCAGCAGCCAGCGCGCAAGCTGACCCCCGTGTTCCTTGCTCGCAGTGAACTCGAGTGACAGGCGACCATGTCCAAGGTCGCAGATCGGAACCAGGTGCGCTCTAGTTTCAGCCCTTTGAACCCGGCGTGCAGCAGCTAACGCCTCGGTCAACCCAGCGGCAACTCCTCGAGCTGCTCAAGGCTCCGGGCAACGATGTGTGCGCAGACTGCAAGAGTCGGAACGTGAGCACTTGAGTTCGAGTGTGGTGGAGGAGCGAGGAGCTGACTGGATCCTTCGCAGCCTCGCTGGGCGGCGTACGATCATGGAGCCTTCATTTGCGTCGTCGTTCGTCCCTCACCTGGCTTTCTCTCTCCGACCGAGCTGATGCAAAGGTGATCACAGTGCGCTGGAGTGCACAGGAAGATGGGCTCGCACATCTCCAAGGTCAAATCCTTGACGCTCGACACCTGGTCCCGCGAACAAGTCGACGTGCGTCTTCCTCTCACCCCGAGAGATCCTTCGCAAAGGCTAACCTTCGGAACGCAGCATATGAAGGCGCGCGGCAACTCGTACTCCAACTCTCTCCTCAACCCAGACGAGTATCGCAACCCGTGCGTTCTCACCAACTTTGTGCGGGCCCCCTACTCACGCTACTATCCTACAGTCCTCCAACCTCTCTCGATGAATCGGAACGTGACTCGCAACTCGAAAAGTTCATTCGGAGCAAGTACGAGACGCGCGCCTTCTCCGCTCCCGCCAGCGCGACCCTCCGCGCCCCAGCCCCCACCCGCTCCGCGACCTCTCCTCCCCCACCTCGCGCCCATCCACCCCAACCCACTACTCCCTCTCGCCCCGCCTCCTCTACCAACTCTTCCCCCGAATCCATCAAGCACGTTCGCTTCCGCCCGGCCACCGCACCAATCCCCGATCTCCCTCCGGCGGTTCCTAGCGCTCGAGCTCCAGCGAAAGGGATTCTTAGGCCTAGCAGCGCGCAGGCGAACGGATTTGGAGCGCACCTGGGAGCGGCGGTAGCTCCGCCGACGGTGCCAGCGCGACCGGGGTACGCGCAGGTGCAGGCTGCGTTCAGCGCGCTACCAGCGGGAGCGCCGGCGAGCCAGAACTTTGGGATGGTGAACGGGGTGGCGAACGGGACGGCGAACGGAGGGATGCTGCAACCGCAGATGACGGGGAGCGCGCCGCAGAATGGGAGCGCGCAGGCGAGCGTGCAGCAGGAGCCGAGGTTCAACCCTTCGATTTGGGACGACATTGAGGCGCTGGCGGGCAAGGTGCCTGTGGTGGAGGTACCGAGCTTTACTTCTCAGCCTTCGTACCTCGCTCCGCAACCTCAGCAGCTGCCACAACAGCAACCTCAACAGCAGCAGCAACACCCTTCCTTCCAGCCCTCACCCCAACCTTCCCCCTTCCAACCCTCCACCTTTTCTCCCCCACTCCCCACGTCGACCTCGTCCTTCTTCCCAGCGGGCCAGTCCTTCATCCCCTCGTCACAATTCGGCCAGCAGTTTGCTCGATCCGACTCGTCCGCCCAACTCACGACCTTCTCCACCTCGTTCCCCTTCCAACCCAGCGGTACCACTCCCTTCCCTACCCAATCCTTCCAATCCTCGCCTCTCTACCCGACGCCCGGGATCGGTACACCGACTGGCGGTTCGCAGCTCACGAACCCCTTTCATTCGAGCATGAGCATGGCGGCGATGGGGAACTCGTCGACACCAGGCGGGACGAACCCGTTCTTCAACAACTCTGCGACGACGAGCGGCGCTGCGATGGCGCAGGGATATTTCCAGCAGCCTCAACCGCCACAAGCGTCGCAGGAGAGCAACCTGTGGTCGTTCGCGCCTCAGCAGCCGCCTCAGCAGCAACCACTGCAGCAGCAGCAGATGTTTGCAGGGCAGTATGTGCAGCAGCAGCCGCAGCAGGTGGGGACGTCAACGGGGAACCCTTATGGAGGAGCGATGGGAGGAGGGACGAACCCGTTTGGAGCGGGGTTCGGTCAGCAGCAGCAGCCGCCGCAAGGGTATGGGCGAGCTTGGGGGAGTTGAACAGGGACTGTAAAGGACAATTTAGGGAACTTGAGCTCGCTGTCTGGGGCACTGACAGCTGCGAATCTAGTCGAGATGACCCCAAGTCCTCGAGCAGTTCTCTCTCTTCTCCCAACACCTTCTCCCATATCTTTATCATGCAGCGCGTTCTTCCTTCTCTCCGTGGAGCTGTACGTTCCTCTCCATCTCCACCAGCAGCTCCCAGCTCCACGCCCTGCGATGCCTAACCCCCCGCGTCTCACCAGGTCCGCTCCTACTCGACCGCTCCCGCCGCCGCTGCGTCCTCGAACCTCGCCCCGATCCTCCTAGGCGCCGGACTCCTCGGTGCCGGTGGATTCTACTACTCTACTCTCGGATCGGCGAAGAAGAACGACCTCGCCAAGGCGGTCAAGAAGCTGGCGGTCGATCCCCCTGCCGCTCTCTCCAAGGACGAGTTCCGCAACTTCAAGTGGGCCCCTTTCCCCCGGCACCTCGTACAGATAGAGCTAACCCCCTACGGACGTACAGGCTCGAGCAGATCATCCCGTACAACCACAACAGCTCGACGTTCGTCTTCACTCTCCCCGAGGGCACGCAATCGGGTCTCTCGGTTGCGTCGTGCCTCGTCGTCAAGTCTGCGACCGAGGGGAAGGCCCTGGCGAAGAATGGCAAGGCGGCCATCAGGCCTTACACGCCCGTCACTGCGCCTGATGTCGAGGGAAAGATTGTGCGTTGAGGGGCTTGCGAGGACGTGCGGGAGGTGCAGGAGCTGATCGCGCTTCGTGTGTGTGCAGGAGCTGCTCGTTAAGAAGGTGGGTTAGGAGCTGGAAGGGAGGAGGACGGAGCTGATGGAGGTTCCTTACAGTACGTTGGAGGTGCGATGACGGAGCACATCTTTGGCCTCAAGGTCGGCGACGAGCTCTCGTTCAAGGGACCCAACCTCAAGTTCCCCTACAAGGCGAACGAGTTCGAGGTACGCCACTCCCTCCCTCCCCCCAAACGAACCGCCAGCTAACCCCCTGCTCCCCCAGTCGATCGCTCTCATCGCCGGTGGAGCCGGCATCACCCCAATGTGGCAAATCATGCAAGAAATCGACGTCAACCCTTCGGACAAGACCAAGGTGACTCTCATCTTTGGCAACGTGAGCGAGGCCGACATCCTCCTCCGCAAGGAGTTCGAGGACCTCGCCGCTCGCAAGCCCGATCAGTTCAAGGTCCACTTTGTCCTCGACAAGCCTCCTACTTCGTGGAGTGGAGCGAGCGGGTTCATCAACCAAGCTGTCCTGGCCAAGGCGCTCCCTGGACCTGCGTTCGGGGACAAGATCAAGATCTTCGTTTGTGCGTTCGCCTCCTCCTTGGTTTTCGCGATCGGCTGATGAGTTGTGCGCAGGCGGACCTCCTCCCCAGGTGGAGAGTATCAGCGGTGGCAAGAAGTCGTTTGCGGACCAAGGACCTCTCAAGGGCGTTCTCGCCGACCTCGGATACACCGAGTCCCAGGTCCGCCCGCTTGCTCTGTCTCGTTGCGAAGAACGAAGCTAACTCGTTGGTGGTGTGCGCGCAGGTCTTCAAGTTCTAAAGCGTCGAATAGAAGCCGTAGACATGAATACGAAAGAGCCTTTTTCCTCGCGGGCTTCGCGTCCTCCCCAGCTGCTCCTCCCACTCACCCTGCTCCCGCTCGCTGTTCGTACTTCCCGCGTGCACGATGAATCCCTTCCCGTTCGGTGGTTCCCAGCCTCGTCCCACAATCCGGGGCGACATGCGAGCTCTTCACGTTCTCTTCGCGCGCTCGCTGGCGACTCCTGCCGCTCGACGTTCTCCTCTCTCGCTCTCACAGCGACGCGACGATGGTAACGAGGCACAAATCATGTCAAGTCAAGGCGACTACTACCAAAAGACTGGGTCCACCTCTCCTCCAGCACCCACGAAAAAGCTATTGAAAGGGGGAAGCACAACGGGGATCCTACTCCATCTGGGTGAAGCTAATCAAGTCGCTCTGAGGCTGGAGCGACAAGCACGCGCGGAGGAAGCTCTCGG
>JANGFH010000399.1:0-45958 GCA_025758715.1 Glaciozyma martinii | reverse complement strand
AGGTGGGAGGGGAGGTGGGAGGGGAGGTGGGAGGGGAGGTGGGAGGGGAGGACGAACTGGGAGGTCGAGGAGCGGTAGTGGGGGGGAAGGTCTTGAGGAGGAGAGCGTGGCGGATATGTTAGTAGTTAGGTGTCGACGATCCTATGAGCACTGAGAGCGGAGTCCGGCGAAGCAAGCAACAAAAGTGTTCGAATCCAACAAGCTCTCCCTGCTACGCACGCTGCCCATCACATCCCACCCAGCTTCTCCTCCATGCGTTCTCCGCCGGTACCGGGAGTAAAAGAGGGGCGAGGGAGTGGAGGGACAGGGACGAGGGTGGGGGTGGGAAGGGTGGAAGAGACGGGAGCTGGAGTGGGGTTGGCGAGAGAGGAGGTTGCAGCTGGTGGTTGCTCGACTGTGGTGGAGCTCTGCATGGCCTGTTAATGGAGGAGAGGAGCAAAAAAAGGAGAGGACGAACCCTGGTGCCGAAGCTGGTGGAGTAGGCTTCAGGGAGATCGCGTGCAGGTGTGGACTGCGAGGAGCAAGTCGGTCAGTCCAAATATCCGGAAAGGAGGGAGAAATCCACGCACTCCAAAGCTGGTGCTGTACGAAGCTGGGAGAATGGGGAGCTGCGAGCTCGGGGACGGCGTAGAGGACGAGAAGTCGGGCAGCGTCCTGCTGATGAGATCGATGATGCTGGGCCAGAAGGCTCCGGTTGGTGCAGGAGCGGCAGCTGGTGGTGGATTCGAGGAGGAGGCGAGAGGTTGAGCGGTGGTGGGAGGAGGGAGGAGGATGCCGCGGGAGATGGGGGGTTCGGCAGGTGCAGCGGGTGCAACAGGGCGACGACTCGACGGCGCTGGCTTGACGTACGGGGCAGCAACCTCGCGTGCTTTCCCCTTGGCCTTCGGAACCGCAGCAGAGGTGGAAGCCTCTGCTCCCCCCGCAGATGCGTCCCCTACTCCCGCTCGTTCACTCGCCAGCTGCGCCTTCGCCTTCGCCAGGAGCCTTTCGTGCTCTGCCTCGTCCTTGTCGAGCTTGGCCTGCGAGTAGCGGGGATCTGGCTAGGACAGAAGATCCAGAGTCAGCTGTCGCCCCAGAGTCTTCCTCCCCCCAGAGCTCCGACAAACGCACCTTGCTCGACCTCAGGAACCGTCCGACGCTAGAAGAGGAGATGCCAGTCTGCGCAACGATGTCCACCCGCGAGACCCCCTTCAAGTCGAGGAGGAGGACCTTCAAGACGTCGGCTTCGGTCCATTTCGAGGAGGAGGACATGTTTTTGAGCTGGTGCAGGTGGAAGGAGCTGAGAGTGGAGGTCGTGGGGTTACCTGGCGAGAGAGAGTTGAGCCGAGTTGACCTGGCGAGGTGTGAGTTTTGAGGGGAAGGGGAGGGAGGGAGACCCTCTCACAAGCGCTCGAAGCTGCAGGGGTTCGCCGGGCACGCTCTTGGTTTCAAGATTGCACGACAATCCTAACCACGCTCCATCCCTGCTCTCCTAATCCACGAAGGTTCCATTCCGTACTCCTCGGTTGGACAGTCCCTTGCGCATCCTCTGCGCCGAAATCCAAAATCAGCTCTCGCCTTCGCAAGCCGAGCAAAGACGCACCGCAACGAGCTACGAGAGTGATGCTGTTCGGTCCAGGACGCAGGTCGAGCGAGGAGAGCGGGATAGAAGCGGTCCAGAGAGTCCAAGTCCAGCACTTCGACAAAGTCGGCAGCGAAGGTGTTGAATCGTCCTCGAGCGTCGCAGTTGTCCAGAGGTTCCGATCGGCACCTTCTTCCACTATTGCGAGGGTTGTTTGCTCGGGTCCGGATGGGAGGAAGGCGACTTGGACGGCTTTGACGGGGATTCCTGCGACGGGGCCGAGTTAGCGTCGCTTGCGAGGGTAGCGAGAGACGCACCATGTCCTCCGAATGCGTACCCACGAACGGTGATCGCTTGCGCCGAGGCGCTGAAAAGAACTTTATCGTCTCCGGGAGAGCAGATGGCGCAATTGAGATCGTATTCTCTGGGGGAACGCGAGAGGAACGTAAGAATGTGCGTTGCGAGCGTGCGAAAGGAGAGACGCACTGCATCGAGGGAAGCCTGAGCATCCAGTCGTGCTTCGTCTCGGCGGTTACATGAGAAGGAAGCATTTTATCTGGGGGAGCGACGTGTTGGATGGCGTAGGAGAGGAGAGAGCGAGCTGCTCACAATCTAGCTGTTGATAATAGCACGCACTCTGCGACGCCCAAATTCAGCGGCAGGTCGTGAGTAAGACCTCGCGAAGGACTCACCTCGAAAGGTCGTATCACAATCCGTCCAAGCCATTTTACCCAGCGAGCCCCGATTCGGCCAGGAGCGACAACACGCAGAGGGTAACCATGCTCGGGGGTGAGCTCCTCGCCATTCATCTCGTAGGCCAAGATGATCGGAATCTCGGGATTCCTAACGCATCCAGAGGCGTAAGCGAACAGGACAGGATGGGAGCTAGGGCGAAACTCGCATCGCGACCGCAAGAGGGATCGAAGCGCCGTAAAAAGAGTCGTCCTCGCAAGGCGCCGCCGAGCATTCAAAGTGGCAATGAAGCCCTTCAAGCGATTCCTCCTTGACGCCCCATTTGGACAGCACGTCGCGCAGTAAAGCCCCTGCGGAACGCTCCTCAGCACGCAATAACAACAACGGAGCACGGCGCGCGGAGCGTACCTCGCCAGGAGACATTAGCCACCGCCCCCCTCCCCCAGCAAAGCCCCTCTACCTTCTTGACATCGTTCATCTCGGCCCTCCTGTTCCCCGCACACTGTAGGATCGCCAGAACCTCGTCTTGCAAGAAGTGCGTCTTGATCTCGGCGAGACCGAGTTCCAGTGGAGGTAGAGTCCCGAACGCGTCCTGGCCTTGAAGAGAGGGGTCGAGGGAGATGCTGAGAGAGTATGGTGCCTTGAAAGGAGGGATACGGCTGTGGTTACGTTTGAAGATGGTCGAGAGAGGCGTGCGGAAGGAGAGCGACAGATCGGCTGGTTGAGGCTCCGTATTGAGCGGTTCCGAGGAGCGAACGAGGTGCTGTTGGTCCAAGTGATCCATAGCCGCTGATCCCTGCTCCGATTTCGACGTGGTGTGGTCGAGAGAGAGCTCGTGTTCAACGGGAGGTCGAGGCTGCCCCTCACGAAGCGTGCCCTTGGCAGTTCCTGCCGTAGCTCAGTGCTCACGTCCTCCCGCTGCTCAGCGCCTTTGCAGCTTACCACGCTGGCGAAGAGCCACAGGAACTCGACTGGCTTGCACAACTCGAACCTCTCCTTCCTCTCCTTCCGAACCTCTCCTCGAAAACTGGACACGCCCTCCTCAGCCATGGCGTTCGCCTCGTTCACGACAGCAACCACCTTCCTGGAGCACGCGTCTGCTCTCGACTTCCTCACCTACACCGTAACCACCTCCTCGCCCGCCTCCACCGAACCAGAACCCATCCCAGCCCTAGCCCAGCCCGACCACGCCCTCTCCAGCTCGACTTTCTTCCCCGCCGACCCCTCGACCGCAGGCTTCATCCTCAGCCGCATCATCGAGGACGGGCACACGCTCGAGCTACGCTGGATCAGCTTTATCCACGGCGAGGCAGGCGACGGACGCGGAGCAGCGGGCGAGTCGAGTCGGTTCGCAGAGCTCGATCAACAAGCGACGCTCCCTCCCGTCCGCTTCGTCTTCCCAGCGCGATTGGTGCCCTCGCCGTTCTTCCAGCTCGTGGAGGAAACGGGAGTGCTGCAGGTGCTGGTCCTGACGGAGGCTGGTTACCTGTACGCGCTCACCTTTGGCGGCGCGAACCTCTTTTACTCGCCTGCGCTGGCAGAGGAGGACTGGAGCGAGGAGTACGAGGTGGTGGCGCTGGAGACGCGGGTGCCGGTGCTGCTGCAAGGGGTGGACGACTGCAGGGTCATTGTGGGGTGCGAGGACGGCTACATCGTCAGCGTCGAGATTGAGGAGGGAGGAGGTGCGTCCCCTCAGCAGCAGTTCGTGCAGACCACAGCAGCTGACCAGTACTTGCAGAGGGTACCCTCCTCGAAACAGAGCTTCGATCCGCCAGCTCCTTCTCCGTCCGGTCCCTCATCCCCTCCTTCTCCAATCGCAACCTCAGCAGCTCCGCCTATTCCTCCTCCGCCTCCGCCTCCTCCCCCTCCCAACTCCTCTCCATCGCCTCCTCCATCTCTGAAGAAGGCCTCACGACCTGCGCATTCGGCGTTACGCGCGACCGCAAGCTCAAAATCTGGAACGTCGACAGCGGAGTCTGCCTCAAGGCGATCGACCTCCCACGCCCTTCGTCCGCGTCTGCCGCCATGGAACTCGAACTCGCGCGGAACCGCGAAATGGACTCGCCTGGTGGATCAACGAGCAGGATCAAGGGAGCTTCCCTCCTTCCTCCGTCACCGCAACCCTTCGTCAAGGTCATCCCCGGAGACGACGAATCCGCCTTCCCCTCCTATCTCGTCCTCTTTGTCCCCGCCTCGAGCGGTAGCCTCTCCGCGTTCTGCATCTTCGGCATCAGGACCGGCGACGGAGGAGTCGTCAACGAGCTCACGCCCGTCGGCGAGCGGATCTGTGGCTCCAGTGGAGCGGCGCTCGTCGACTTTGAGGTCTCGAGCTTTGGCCCGAGCGGGAACCCGGGTACCGAGGGTAGAGAATGGACGCTTTGGAGCATCTGGCAGGATGGTGGCGAGCTGGAGATGCGGTACGTCGGCCTTCCGGAGCTGGCGGACGGGAGCGGGATCGACGACGAGCCTGAATGGCGGACGGTCGACCGCGGAAGCGCCGGCGTTGCGCTCTGGAACGCGGGGTACTTTGACGAGCTCCTGCGCGACAACCCCAAGGGCGTCAACGAGGTCTTCGTCGAGCACATCTTCCACCCCGCGCGCTACCCGCCTGCGACGCTCGAGCACGCGCTGGCGACGTACGAGGACGCCCTTCTCAACGAGACGGATCCGCACGACCGACCTGAAGCTCTCGAACTCGACTACGACTCGTCATACGAGCGCGTCTGCGCCGTCGTAGGCTGCACCGTCGAGCTCGAGACGTCGGCGCAAACGGGCGCCCTCCTCTACGACGCCTACAACAAGCGCCTCAAGGTCGAATGGCTCCGGTTCGTCGCCATGTGCAACGAGTCCCGCGCCGTCGCCCTCTTCCCCACCGCCCTCGCCGTCTGCCCCGAGAGGCAGGTCGCGCTCGTCGTGATGCGCGACGCCATCGCCGTTCCTATCCTCCAGGACACGGTTCTCACCCTCCAGCAACTCGTCTCTCCCGAAACGAACGCGAACGAGGCGCAGGCGTTCCTCAACTTGCCGCCCGAGGTCCTCGAACTCTCGTACCCCCATCTCGCACCGCGCGGGATCCGACACGACATCGTCGGCGTGCTCAGGACGATCGAGCTTCTGTCGAGCGAGATGTCGCTCAGCGCGGCGAGGAGGCTCGAAGACGAGCTGCTCGCGAGGGCGAGGGCGCCGTTCACGCACAGCACGGAGGAGACGGCGATCGAGATCTACGAGCGGGCACTGGAGCCGCACGTCGGCGACGAGCTGCAGGAGCGCCTTTCGGATGAGCTGAGAACGCTCGTCACGCCCGAAGCGAGCTTCCAGGCGCTTTGGACCCTCCTCACTACCGCCGACCTCGTCCAGCCTATCCGCCATCCAGCACCCGTCAGCCCTATCTCGGACCTCTCCGCCGCCCTTCTCACCGAGTCCCTGTCGGCCTCGATCGAAGCGAGGTACTCCCTCGCCCTCGGACTCGTCACCCTCCTCCTCTACGTCTACGGCGAAGAGGGTGATCTCATCCCGCACATCGCCTCCCTCACCAGCGCCTCCTTCGCCACTCTCCACACCCTCGCCTCCCTCCGCTGGCTCACGCAACAAGCCACCTCCCCTCCTCCCTCCACGCCATCGGACGACGCGATCCTCGAGCGATTCGGGGACATGAAGGTCTCCGCCGCCGACGCTCCTCAACCCTCCCTCTCCTTCTCCCTCCTCAACGCCCTCGTCCGCCAGGACTACATCCCCTCCCTTTCGACCCTCCAACCCCTCCCTCACGCCCTCACGAGCGCCATGTGCGCCTTCCTCACCTCGACGGGCCTCATCACCCAGAAGCGGCTGCTGGTCGACTCGCCCGCCGACGTCCAGTTCGGACGACGGTTGCAGAAGCTTGGGCTGCCGGAGCTGGCGGTCGAGTTTGTCGACATGTACCCGCGAGGGCCGGGGATGCTCTTCGTTCTTGGGCTGGCGTACTTGGATTTGGGACGGACGGACGAGGCGCAGTCGGCGTTTGCAAAGGCTGCTCCGGCCCTCTGTGCGTTTTTCTTCCTTCCAAAGTCACGAGAAGGAACTGACGCTCTTTGTTGGCTACAGACAGCAACCAGCGACTTGACCAGGAGAGCGGGATCTCGCACGTCCTTCCCGTCGATATCGCAGGCAGTCTCGGACGCTACTACCGGCACGTCGTCTCGCTCTTTGTCGAGCACGGAATCGACCTCGCCGTCGTCAAGTTCGCTGGTTTGTCGCTCGACTCGTTCGCCGAGGAGCGAATGGAGGACGAGGTCATCTTGAAGGACCTTTGGCTCAAGCTGTTCAAGAGCAACGCTTCGCTTGGACTGTACGAGGACGCCTACAACACGCTCATGATGGTTCCCTACAACGACACGTGCGTCTCCTCCGTTTGTCCCCCTCTCGCAAGGTAGCCCACTGACCCACATTCATTTCCAGGAAGAGCACCTGCCTCGCGCACCTCATCTCGTGCCTCTGCGAGAACGGCCAGATCGACCTCCTCACTCGTTGGTCCTTCATTGGACTCCAGAGCGAGCTCGAACGCAACCTCTCCTTCCGCGCACGCAACTCCGACCCTCTCGCCTTGCCCAACTACTACCAGATCCTCTACGCGTACCACATCGCCAAAGGCGACTACCGCAGTGGTGAGCTGCCTTCTCTTCCCGCTGGTCGCGACTTGGCTGATGCGACTGCCTCGCAGCTGGTGCAACGATGTTCCAGCAAGGTCGAAGGACCGGCGAGCTCTCAGGACGGACGGGAGCCTTCAGGGAGCTTGCGACGCTCCAGTGCCAGAGCTACCTCGCTGCTGCGAACGCGCTTTCGCTCGTCGAGCCGAAGCATGCCTGGGTCGCTGTCATTGCCGAGGAGGATGCATCGGAGCGGGTGAGGAGCTCGTTCGTGAGGCTCGGAAAGTTGTGCTGATCTCCTCGCATTCTGCAGACCACGAAACGCCGGAAGCTCACTTACCACATCCCCGAGGATGAGTTCGACTCGTTGACGAGGGCTGCGGAGATCGTTGACCTGGCCGACATTCGGCGGGAGTACACCGTCGCGCTGTCGCGACTACATCTTGCGGGCGACTTCCCTGAGCTCGAGCGGAGCAGTGCGTTCTTCTCTTCCGCTCCGCTCCTTGGGCGATACTGACGGCGCCCTTGCAGACTTCTCTCTCGATCCCCAGGCTATCGTCGCCCTCTTTTCGCAGACGGCTGCGTTCGACTCGGCGTTCACGTCGGCGAGGACTCTCGGCGTCGACATGTCGTCGCTCTTTGAGATCCTGACGGAGAAGTGCGTTGGGTTGGCTCTTCACGGTGCTGCGTAAGCTCTCTCCGGTTCTGCTCTGCCCGCATCCTGCTGACGTGCACCTCTCCAGGTCCGACGAGGCTAGCTGGGTCGCAGTCAACGACGAAGCGGCGACTTGGGAAGGCTCGCTCGCATCCAAGGCGTGGCGATTGCTCCAGCGTCACCTCGAACGCCACGACGGCGAATCTTTCCAGTACCGTCTCGTCGTTCTCGAGCGTACGCTGGCCGTTAACCGAGGAGGCAAGGTCCCGTCCTGGCTCGTTGATTCGTTCCTCAGCCACGAATCCTCCCTCCTCATTCGGACGATGATCAAGTTCGACCGCCTGGCCGACGCGTTCCGGTACAGCCTTGCGACGATCAAAGTGCGTTTCTAAGCTGCCTTCTCTTCCGCTACGGAGCTAACCCCTCCCAGGCCGCACCACCACCAACAGCACCTGGCACCTCGTGGCTCCCCTTCGGCCTCTTCGACCAGCTACTCGCCATCTCGGCGAGCGACTCGCCCGCCTTGTCGGCTGGCGAACTTTCCAGTAATCAGGAGGAGCTTCGGAGGGCAGTAGACGTGCGACTGGCGGTGTTGGAGAAGGCGGCGAGGAGCGCCGTGCGTGTTGGACGGTAGAGTCCTGGGTGCAACTTGATTGTCGTTCCCCTAGTGCTGCTGCTGTCTTCATCCCTTGAGCTGAGAGAGTCTAGCAACCCTCTACTGATTCAAGAGGGGAGAACGAGAGAGCGAGAAATCAAGCAAAGGCGGTCTCGCGATGGATCTAGGAATGCAATGCTGTCTATGGTGATGCTACAAAGGTGTACACGGACCTTCCTCAAGTTATGTTCGGGTTCGTCATTTCCGGTACCCCAAACAGCTTCGAGGGAGGAAAATCGTCAGCACAGTAGCGAACGGCGGAAGAAGATGCTCACCTCTCCGAGATGAGACTCGAGCTCCTCCAGCTCGGCAGACACTGATCCCAAGCTCACCAAATAAAACCTGGGTTGATGACGAGAGGTTAGCGAAGCTCGAGCGTGTTCTCAGCGCGAGCGAGGCCCACCAGTAGCGGAGGAAGCCTGGTCTGCGAAGCTCCTCCTCCCCCTGCGGCATCTGACTCAAACGTCTTGACAGAACCAAGGCGTCGTTCTCGAAGCTTGCCCAGGTCGGTCTCGAAGAGGGTACGTCTCGAGGGAGTGGTGTCTTGCTGACGACTGCGAAGAACGTGTCAGCGAAGCCCTGCTGGGTTCCTGCGACGGACTCACGAGAAGTGGCGCTGAGGTAGAAGAGGGTTCGTGCGAGACGCTGAGAATGAAGCCTGTACGGGAAAAGCTTGCTGGCGAAATCGTGATGACTGCGAAGGGAGGGTTCAGCGTGGAACGCTGCTCCAGCACGAACGCCCGCACATGGTCTGGTTGAAGCCCTCGCTGCCCACTGCAGTACGTGCCTCGCGCAAGCGGTCCAGAATAATCTGGGTGACGAGAGTTAGCTCGCGGAAGTCAATGCGAAGCTACTGGGGCGCACCTGGTGACTCCTGATGATTTTGAGAAGCAGAGGTCCCTGGAAGGGCAGCGAGAGGTTGGGCTCCGCCCGAGCGAACTCCCAGACTGGTCGAAGAGCGATAATCTGAGACTGAAGCTTCGTCTCCCTCTTGATGAGTTCCTGGAATCAAAGTGATCAGGTCGTGTCGCTAGAGTGGATGAACGCGCGAAGTCGTACCCGCCGGATGGTTGCGAGGGCCTCAGGTGGTGGTGCTGGTGCATCGTCGGCCGGAGCGACTGCGTTGATCTGTGGCGTGGGTTACTACTGAGAATGAAGAGCCAGGGAGAAATGAGGGACGTACGTTCGACTGGAGGAGGGTGTTGTAGCTCGAGAGTCCGAAGGTGACCTCCGCGATGTTCAGGCGTAATTGGCGACGTGCTGGGGTCCTGAAGATGAGGAGTTGGAAGGCGGCGGCGATGAGAATCGAGATGCACATGGTCGCGACGGCGTAAGCTGGTAGAACTGCTTAGCTGCTGCGAGCGGGAGGGAGAACGGCGAACCCACCAGCTCGCAGTGGAGGTGCAGCGATGCCTTCTCCGAGAATCGGGATGGTGCTGTAGAGCCACTCCAAAATCACAATCTGCAGAGCACTAGTCAGCAAGCAGGCAGCGGGGGAAGAAGGATGTGGTCCTCACGTTGCTCGCACCGGTCATCAGAAGCAACCCTGCGGTGTAGTACTTCGCATCGACGTAAAAGACCCAGGACGAGAACCCGGCCCAGAAAGCAAGAGCAACTGTGAGGCCATACCTGTGCGAAGCGAGCAGGGTCAGTCGGCGGCTGGAGCGGTGAAGGCAAGAGTATCGCACGGATTGTACGCGTAGCCTCCAACGTTCTTGAAGACCTCGAGGATGATTAGGCCGTAAAGAGACCCGAGTCCTGGTACGAGCTGCTCAGTTCCAGATCGTAACGCAAGGAGCTGCGACGCACCGGTACCAGTGAGCTGGAGCACGAAAGTTCGGAATGATTGGCCCAAAGTCGGTGAGATCGCGACGATCACGGTGATGAGGGACGAGGTCATTCCTGTCGAGGAGAGGGGGAATAAATATCAGCGAGGTCGGGCTACACCGTGAGGACCAGAAACGCACCGTAGTTGATGAAGAACGACCGAGGCTGAGGTGCGAGAAGAAGCACAGTGTAGACCGAGGCTCCCATCGCCTAATCAACGCCAGGAATCAGCGAGACTCCAGATAAGGGGAGAAGGAAGACAACACACAACTTTGGCCGCGTCTGGAGGAGACAAACGGATCAGCGAGCCACTCAAACACGAGGCTCGAGAGAACTTACAGGCACTGGCGTCCTTCCGGAACCACTGCTCTGCGCGACTGATGCGGCTGATCATGGGAATACGAGGCGCAGTATAGGTCGTTCCTCGAAGCGCAGCCAAAGCCTCCTGCAGCGACATCGGATCCTCGGGTGATCTCCAGCGAAACGACCGCTCGAAGATGTGGAATCGCAGTCGCGTGTTCCGCTTCGCTTTGACGACCCCGTGCAGCGCGCAGAGCTCGTCGCTGAGTTGCCTGAAGAGGAGAACCAACAATCAGCGAGGTTCGCTCGAGGCAGGGAGGAAAAGGGCGCACCCGAGACCGAAGAGCAAGCTGTAGCTCTTGACCATCGCCTCAGAGCACGGAGCATCTTCGATGGGAGGATTCAAGACGTCGGCGTCGAGGGCGAGAGAGGTTGAGCTCGCTGTCGTGTCGCGGGATCGAAGGCGTTGGAGAGGGGTTGAAGAGATCAAAGAGGACGTCCATGCTTTAGGAAGTCGCTCGCTGTACCTGCGAAGCGAGTACGCAGCGTTAGCAAGCAGCAGGTCGAGGGAGCGAAGCATCCACTCACACCGCCTGCAAGCTCGGCATCCCCGCCTCGATCCGCAGAACATCCTCGACTTGGAAAGCCCCGTCTTTGATCAATCGAAAGATGCCCTCGGTCTGAACTTTGGCGAATCTGTGCCAGGCTCGTCGAAAGTAGGAGACGCCGTCAAAGGCAGGAGGAGGGTTGGGAGTGCTGGCGGAGGGCGATGGTTGATGCGAGGATGAAGGACGGGGGGAAGTAGGCCTGGAGGAGGGTCTCGAGGAAGGTCTGGAAGAGGAGCCCTCTTCTGGGATTCGTGAAGGGCGTCCGTCCGTGAGGCTGCCGTGTCGAATGTGGTGGTGGCGATCTTCGCTCCGCTGGACCTCGCGACGAAGTCGGGCTCCAATCGTCGCGATTTCCCTCGAAGAGCCAATAGTCCCAACTCGACGCAAGGCAGGCATGTCGACGCGAGCTTCTGCGTCGGGTTCGGGTGTTTGCGCCGTGTACTGCTCCGGGAGGAGCGTGTTCCTTCCCTCAAGCTCGTCGATGATCTCGGCAATCACGATGTCGATACCTGGTCGAAATCCGTTCAGTATCTCTTCGAAAGGTTCGTGTAGCCGTCTCACCGTGGCGGAAATCGCCGAACGTAGCAGCTGCTTCGCTCTTTGCGAGGAGGTGGCGTCGGACGTTGATTCCTTCGGGGTCGAGGTGGTCGATGAGCTCCAGCGCGCTCGAAGAAGTGATGAGGGCCTGGGGGATGTAAGTCAGAAGGATCAAGGAGCGACCAGTTCAAAGAACGCACCTGCTGTAGCCCACGAACTCGCTGGATGATCGTCGAGTAGTCCTTCATGCTCCATCGCGTGTAAAGAATCTCGAACGACGCCTCCTCCAGCCTCAAAGTGAGCGCGCCAAAGTCTCCTCGAATAGTCTCCACCAGAAGATCTCGTACTTCCTGCTCAGAAACAAAAATCAGCCTGCGAATGGGGGCGCCGCGCGGAAGCCGCACCTCTTCGTCCTTGTCGATTTCTTTGGCGTAGGTCTTGCAGGTGAGATGAGCGAGGGTCGAAACGTGCTGGAGAGAGGTGACGAGGAGGTCGCGGCATTCTTGCTCCGCGCTGACAGGCCAGACGAGGAGATTCACGCCGATTGCGATTGCGATCCCCCAGGCGTAAGCTTGGAAGTATCCGAGAAGAGCGTCCTTCGAGAACTTCCCCTCGTTCACGAGGGTAGTGTAGATTCCCTGAGAGGAGAGTTGGGGGTCTGGCTGGGACGGCGCGAGGAACTTGACTCACCTGGAAACCGAAGAGGATCGAAAACTGCAAAGCGTGAAGGATCAGCAAGCATCCTGCACCCTGGCCAAAGAGATGAGCATACGAGGTAGAAAGAGATCCAACGAGGACCTTTTGCACGAAGCAAAGCGCCGAGGTAGACTGCGAGGGCAAAGCAGAGTCCTTGTCCGACGGGCGAGCTTCCTGTGAACGACCGGAGGCTCAGCGTAGGAATCGAGCAATTCGAAGACCTGGTGCTTACCTAGATGACCCAAGACCACAAAGGTAACGACTCCTGCCGCCACGCCTGCGCCTCCAAGAAGGGACGCCTCGACGCAGCCGCCGACGCTTCTCCCTGGCGCTGCACACACCACAACGAGGATGGTCTGCAAAGAGGAACGATCAGTAAAGACACGACCAGTCAAGCAGCACGACTGACGGCGCCGAGAGCCACTGGGTACGAAGACAAGCGGTCGAAAGAGCCCAGGAAGATGAGGATGTGGGCGAGGACGATCGCGAAGGAGGCGCGGAGAACCGAGACGGCCAGACGAGGTGGCCCGTGTCGGAGGACGCGTACGAGCCACATGGGCCGCAAGGAAGCAGTGTGGGAGCTGAGCAAGAGGGGTTGTTTGGTCGCGGAGTTGTCTTCTTGCTGCTTTTGCTTTCTTGAATCTCTTCGTTTCTCTCACTCTCAGCGAGCCAGGAAGGTGACAACAAGGTTTGGCTTCTCTAATCAAGCATCCCGCGGCGTGCCAATCTTCTTCACGACGAGCTGAGCATCCGACCCATACCCTCGAATCGTATGGATCTGCAAGCTTCCCCCAAAGTATCTGCGCCGAGGGAACCAACGATCAGCACCTCTTCCACAGAAGAACCAGCAAGACGCACTCTGCAAACATCTTGGCCAGAGGCAGTCCGATCCCGCTCCTCATCTGCGCATCCATCAAATCCGTCGCCTCGCGCTGCTCCTTCGCTCCCGCTCCCTCGATCTGCGACCCCACCTGCTCCTCCACCGTCCCCGTCAATTTGCCCATCCTCCTCAGCGCCATGATCGCGCTCTCGCTGCTACCCTCGGTCCCCACGAGCGCCGCGCCGCCGGTCGATGTGTGATGCAGGTGGAGGCGACGCATGTGGGAGAAGGAGAAGATGTCGAGGCGTTGGGAAGTGAGGCCGGAGAGGAGGGGAGGCGTGGTGCCGAGGAGGTCGGTGGTGAGAGGATCTGGACGAGGAGGGAGGCCACCCCAGGGTGGGATTCCGCCGCCTGTGAAGGAATCGTTAGGAGCGGGAGCGACAAGGTCGAGTGGAGGAACCTACCTTCGTCGGAGACTCGCACGAGAAGATCTCGAGGACCATGGACGATCGTGACGACGATCGGGTGCAGGTGGACGTTCTCCGCGCCGTGTTCTGCGACGGTTCCGTGCGCGGCGTTCTTGATGAGCTCAAAGAGCATGTACCTGCGAGGGCGCGGATTAGAAAGCAGCTCCGGAGAAAGGGAAGCGAGAAGAACGCACTCGAGATGCTCGGGGATGTACGCGAACGTCGTGTCGAGCTGCCCGTCCAAGACGACCGGCACCGTTCCTTCTGGCCCTCCCCTCTGATTCAGCAGATCCGCGCACTTCTTCACCACCTCGGCAGCGTTCAACCGCGTGTCGACGACCCCGACTCTCCGCTCCTCCTCGTCCAGCTTGCCCTTGCCTTTCCGCTGCCGTTCGCGGAACTGCTGCGTCAAGGCGATGTGCTGCTCCGTGATGACGCGTCGAGAGATGCGAGAGCGAAGCATGCGGGTCATGAAGGTGTCGAGGCCTTGAGCAGAGAGGACGACGGGAGATGATTCGGCCATCCTGCGAAGCGTCGAATCAGCTTCCTTCCCCGCAAGTTTGTGTGACTCCAGCGCACCCAATAGCGAGCTAGAAGAGCCTCGTTAGCTGTGATCTCAAACGCGCTCAGAGAGACGCGTACCTCGGGAATCACGACCTGGTGCCGATCCAGCGTGTCCTGCATGAACGCGCAGAACCGGTCGTTGTCCTCGAGAGTGTTCAGCACGGGGTACTTTCGTATCCTGCAGACAGGAGAGCTCAGTACGGCTCCCCAGCACACCTTACGAGCTACCTACCGCTCAAATGCCTCCAGGTACATGTCGTAAACATGCTCGAGCCGAGGGTGAGAGACGACGATGAATGGGAGCGATTGCAGATCTCGCAAGCGATGGGAGAGCCTCGTCGGTAGCTCGGTTCGTAGCTGGTCATCCCCACTGTGGTCAGCTCCCTCCACCCATCGCATAGCAGCTCCAGCAACTCACAAAGTTCCCTCCTTTCAGCAGCTTCTCCCCCTCATCCTTTTCGCCCTTGTTCCGACCATAGCGACCGATGTTGACGAGATGGCGAAGCGAGATGGGTGTCGAAGGTTTAGCAGCAAACTTCTCGACTGCTCGGTTCTGGTAGAACTTGGGGATACTGCTCTTGGTGGTGGTACGCGACCTGAGAAGAGTCAAGGTCAGCTCAGCTCCCCCGGAGCCTCATAGGTGCACGGCAGAGGCGCGGAGCTCACATTATAGAGGAATCTACCACAGCAAGCTGAAGATGCGCCGATAGATCTTGAGGGGACGAGCGATAAAGATAGCGGGGAAGGGAACCTGGTCGAGGCGGAGGAGCGCGCGAAGAAGGCGGTCTCGGAGAGGGCGAGCTTCGAGGATGGGCGAAGCCTGAGTGCTGGTGTCCCGTTCTACTGTGCTTGGTACTCGCCCGAGTGGTTGCTGGCTTGAGACGCTGGCAGAAGAGTTGGTCGAGTCGAAGAGGCCAGCTCAAGCGACTTCTCCTCTTTCTGCCCCTTCCACTTCGCTCTTCCCCTCGCCAAAGGTAAAAGCTCTTCCTGGGAGCAAGCTGAGTACAGGACTGACCTATCTCCCTCCGCCGCAGCTTCGCTTCGAGCTATCCGGTGCTCCGCCGACCTCCCTGCGGCTCGAATGGCTCCCTCCACGATCCTGGCACGATGGAAGGTCGGCAACAGCCAGTCTAGCGTCCCCATTATCGCGCGCACCATCACGACCCAGTTAGGAGGCCACGCCACAGGTCGGCGCGTCGTCCAAGTCCGCCCTTTCCGTCTCCCTGGCTCGCAGTCTGGGACGGGCAAGACGACTGGAGCGACGAGGACGGACCGCGATCTCAACGAGAAGAAGAAGGACGACGGAAGGAACCTCTTTGTCGTTCGGATTGTCACGCACGGGAACGCCGAGCAGGTCAAGGTGTTCGTCGAGGATCCGGTCGCGCCGAAGCGGGAGCAGGAGGCGCCAGGGATGGGGCTGGGGATGGCCGAGGGCAGCATGATGGATTTTGAGCCGGCGTCGCTACCGCCTACTCCTCCGCACACGCGCTGGACGTACTGCGCTCTCGCGGGAGGAGCACCCGGCGGACCCCAGTCGACGCCCTTTGACGCCTTCCTTCAGCGCGTCTTGCTCGGCGGAGGACCTTCAGCCAATTCGCCCAACGTTGGAGCGTGGATAGCGAGGAGTACAGCCATCACTGTCGACGGGTTCGTCTTTGCGTGCGGAGGAGTGGGAGGGACTTTGGGGGATTGGGAGATCAAGGTGGGAGCTGTGGCGGTCAAGGGAGGAGCAGCAGCAGGGACTTCGCGAGGCGTGTTGGTCGAGGTTCGTCTGTGCAGATCTCTGGAAGGGGCTGGGACTGATGTTCGTTCCGCGCAGGCCACCTATCTCGCCGTACCCTACCTCCCCGCCGGATCGACCTACCTCCAAGATTTTGTCTCGACTCTCTTTCCTCCGCAAGCCGTCGCAGCCGGCGAAATCGAGTGGATTGTCGTCCCCGACGAGGACTTTTACGAGGCGGGGCTGGTCGACCGGCCGAAGCTGTCGCAGGGCGAGGAGGAGGGCGAGTGGGAGTGGACGGAGAAGCACTCGGCGTTCGCGTATCTCCAGATGCTCAAGAACGAGGGTCTGCTTTGATTGGATCTCGTGCGTTCCTTTCTTTCCTTCCTCTTGTCCGTCGCTGAGCTCCTTGGAACGCAGATTCGCTCCAGAACGACCTCCTCGCCGGCATCGTTCGAGCCGAAATCTGCGCCGTCTCCAGCTATTTCTCGACCACCCCCGGCGTGGTCAGATCTGGATTCGAGTCGAGCAACGCGCTGCGCATCTTCTCATCGCGTGGGGGAGGAATTGGGAGGAGCCGCACTGGAGGGTGTGCGAAGGGGTGGATGCCGGCCTAAATCAGCTCGTTGGACCTGCCATACCACGCCGAACCCTTTTAGCCCCCTTGCGTAACGTCGAGTCCAGCACGAGAGAGTCCCACCTATGAAACCAAATCTCGATTCCTCCAGGCAGGACGCCGCGCTCTGCTCCTGTCCTCCTCCACAACTCCCTCGCGGGATCTGCTTGATGGTCTATCCCCAGGCAGCTCAACTGCTGCGAGACTACTTCCACACGACCAACTGGTACCTGGACAACCACTACAGCTCCCTAACGCTTCCCTCCCGCAACCTCCTCGACTTCCCCATCCCACCAGGCCTCCACCTCGCCCTCTCCCAACGACCAACACCGCATTTTGCCTCCTCCCTCTCCCTCTCCGCCCTCGTTCCTTCCCACCCCCTCACCTACCCGCCGACACCAGCTCCCGTCCTCGGCCCTCCTCCCAGTCCGCTCCTCGCCGGCCAGCTCACCTACGTCTTCAGCACCGCGCCGCTGGGACTGACGAGCACCAAGGGAACGGCGCATGGTGCGGATCGGCTGAAGCTCGAGGACGTGGTGCAGAGCTTTGCGGTTGGAGCGCTGCCGGTTCGGCCTGAGCTGAGGGAGGGGGCACAACCGACTTGGCTGGCTGGGGAACGCGTCGATAAGCAAGGTGAGCTCGTGCAGACGGTACACGAGTGCGAGCTAACGAGGTTGGCAGACTATCTCCTCTACGGACGCCTGTACGCCCCCTCACCTCGTCTCGACGCGCTCTACGTCCATCGCCTCTCCCCAACTCTCCAATCCCTCGTCTCCCTCATCTCCGTCCCCTCTCCACTCTCCATCGCTTCCCTCGCCTGGCCCTCCGACGACGCCGCTCCCACCTCCAGCAGTCCCTCCGGCACCGCCGCGCGGCTCAGCGAACTCGAGGTCAAGCTTCAGCAGGACACGGGCCGGTGGAGCAGCGAGTACAGCTATGCGTTCGGAGATGGGATGTGGGGAGCTCGGGGGCTGTACAATTTTGGGAAAGCGGGGAGCGGGGAGGGGACGGAGAGGGTGGAATCGACGTCGGAGCGGCGGGAGCGGGTGGTGGATGAGGAGGAGGAGATGTCGACGGGGTTGAAGGGGCGGTGGAGCGCTGGAGGAGAAGTGTACTTTAGTGCACAGGAGCGCAGCGCGGGCGTCTCGACGGGCGTGAGGTTCTCGACGCTCCCCGAGCCGAACGCGGCGGGAGCTTCGCAGCCTCCTACGACCATCACTGCGACGCTCAACCCGATCATGGGGCAGCTGTCGACGGCGTACTCTGTCGCTGTCTCTCCAGATTCGGCCTTGGGCAGTCGGTTCGACTTCAACCTGTTCTCCTACGACGCCGACCTCACCGTCGGAGGGGAGTGGTTCCAGCGGCGGAAGAAAGTGGTCGAGGATGCGGCGGAGGCTCTTGCGCCCAAACCACATTGGGATGCATTTGGGAGGGAAGCTGTCGAGGAGGTGCCACTCGCGCATTCGGAGGAGGACAAGCGAGTGGAGGCGGGGGAGGTCGTTGGGGTTCTCAAGTTCCGCGCGTCGACGAATGCGGTGCGTTCCTCTCCTTCTCCAGAACGCGAGAAGCGGCCAGGCTGATGCTGGGCTCTCTACAGGATCTCGCATTATTATGGGAAGGACGACTGGGAGACTTCCTCGTCTCGCTCGGCGTCGTTGCGGACTTGCGCCTGGCGGGCAGCAGTGGAGGACGCGTGAGCCCAATTCGGAGCGTAGGCATTGGCGTGCAATATTGGGGATGAGGAGCAGCCACCGAGACTCGAGAAGTCAAGCGTTTGAGATTCCAGCTCTTCCGTTTTCGCTCCTAGAGAGGTCCGTCGATGATCGCCTTGATCAATGGGACGCCGTCTGCTCCTTTCCCATCCTGGTTCGCCTTGAACGCGAGTGCCGCATCTCTAAACGCGTACCTTGAATCGAGAGAAAGGGTGAGAACCAGTACGCTGCGAGAGGACAGCGAAGACGAACCGGTGCGTGATGAGGGGGCCCAGGTCGATGGCGCCTCGCGCGACGAGGTCGATAGCGAGCGAGTAGCATCCAGGACCGTATCGGAAGCTTCCCTTGATCGTCAACTCTCTGCAAGTCGGGAGATCAGACGCCTTCGAGGGAAGCAAGGGAAGGAGGACACGCACTTGCTGAGGACTTGGGTGATGGGGATGCTGACGTGGTCGGCTCCCATTCCAACCTGCAAAAAGGGAGGAGTTTCAGCAAGCGCAGCGAGTACGACCAGGCAAGAAAACTGACCTGAACAAACGTGCCGCCGTGCTTCGCAAGGAAGAGACCAGTCTGGATGCAAACCTCGGCGCCGGTGCAATCGACGACAAGATCAACTCCTCCAGGACCTCGCTCGGCGAATCCAAACTGCTTGCGAATGGTCTCGGACTGCAAGAGAGAGGATCAGCAAACTCGCTCTTCAGGAAGGCCCCTCAGAAACGCACCTGCCGACGCGAGTAGACCATCCTCTCCTCTCCCTCCAGCATCTTGGATGGCACAAAGTAGTCCGAGGCTGCGTATTTCTTGGCAAACTCCAACCGAGGCTCCTGGATGTCGACGGCGAGAACGAAGCGAGCACCGAGGGCCTTTGCGACGGCCATGCAGAGCAAACCCACGGGTCCAGCACCAAAGATGGCGACAGTGGCGTTGTGAGGCATCTTCGCAATTTGGTGGACTGCCATGACTGCCACGCTGAGGGGCTCCATCTGCAACGGGGCGAGTTGATGAGCTGCGAAGCTGGAAGAACGGACCGCGACTCACGAGAGCGCCCTCCTCCATCGACACCGATTCGGGAAGCTTGTAGCACCTGTGGGACCCCAGGTTAGAACTTATCTCGCAGAGGAAAGCATGGAGCGAACGCACAGATCAGAAGGAAGAGTGTAGAACCCCTGGAGCGTTCCATCGTACGGAGGAGTGGCGGCAAAGACCATCTTCGGGCACCGCTGCGACCGTGGGATCAGCTTCCACTCGTATTTCGGCAGCAAGAATGGCAGCAAACGTTGTAGTGGCCATCCTTGCAGCTCGAGCAGAGCCTGCACGACTCTCCGGGCTAGCGAAGCGAGAGAGGTCAGCTTCGGT
Organism: Glaciozyma martinii; assembly: GCA_025758715.1. Classification (NCBI taxonomy): domain Eukaryota; kingdom Fungi; phylum Basidiomycota; class Microbotryomycetes; order Kriegeriales; family Camptobasidiaceae; genus Glaciozyma; species Glaciozyma martinii. The sequence goes on along the minus strand of JANGFH010000399.1, from coordinate 26,549 downwards.
TCCCACACTCCCTTCGACGAGATCCTCACCTCTAACGCGACGCGATCCCCAACCTTGACATCCTTGACCGCCGAACCCACTGTCGAAAGAGAGCAGACCATCAGCTCAAGCGTCCCAGCAAGCTGCCACACCTCTCCCCCGACGAAGCTGCCGCCCTCCCTCACCTTTGACCACCACGCCAGCCGACTCGTGCCCAAGAATCATAGGGCTCTCCACCACAAAGTCGCCAATACGTCCATGGGTCAAGTAGTGCTGCGATGGGGGAAGGCGGAGAGAGGAGAAAGGTCGTGAGCGACGCAAGGCAAGGAGGAGGGAACGAGCAACGCGTACGGTATCGGAGCCACAGAGTCCAGTCTTCTTTGGCGCCACAATCACACTGCAAGGAGCGCGCGTTAGTCCCTCCTGGAGCTAGTCCCAGCTCCCTCAGAACTCACTCGTTCGGACCGACGTCCCCTGGGACGGCCCGCTCCTCGATCCTCGCGTCTTGGATCCCGTGAAGGACGAAAGCAGAGTTGTTGGTAGGTACGCTGGTGTTCTCAGGAGCGGGCGACATGGTTGGAGGGAGAGAGAAGACAAGCTCGAACGCGCGCCGTCATCGGCACGGCCGGCGCTCCAAGCCCTTTCCCATCGATCCTGTTCGCTTGCTGGGGCTCCTGATCCCCTTTCTGCGAGAGACGAAGCAGTGTGGGAGCTGCTTGCGAAGACTTGCTTGAGGGGAAGCGAGAGGTTGACCGAGTTCCTATAGGTAGCTTCGCAGCTCGCATTCCGCAAGACGTCGACGCGCTCGACTTCCTGGACGACCTCGTTCCTTGAAGCCCTCTCGCTCGCTCTTTCCCCGGATCCCAAATATCTTAGAAGCTTGGGGGATGACTTGCATCTTGGGGGCTATCGCTATGCAAGGGTGTGGGTTGCAGAGGGGGATTTAGGGCGGGGGATCACTAAAGCATTGGAGGAGGGGCAGGTGTACAAGGGAGAGACGACGAGGAGGGGGTACCAAAAGGAGATTAGGGGGAAAGACGAAAGGAAAAACGTCTGTAAAACTCAGAGGTCCATGAACAACCGAAAACGAAAACCCTGCGACCGGCGGGGGGAGAGGAATCCAGCCTCCCAACCCCCTACTCCTCCCCGCGCGCCTTGCCCTCGATATCGGGCGTCATCTCACTCAACAACCGATCGACCTCCTCCTCGACGCCACGTCCATCCGTCTCGACAAACTCGTCTACGTCTCCATCAGACTCGACTGCGGTCGTCTCCGCAGCGCTCGAAGTTCCACCTCCGTTCCCACTGACCGTTCGGACCAAACTCGGTCCTCGCGAGTGTCCAGCGGTGACGGGGACCGGCGAGTAGAGCGGAGGAAGGGGAGACCGGGCGCGTGGAGGCGCGTGCGGAGCCGAGGGTCGGGAGGAGGAGCCAGTGGTGCTAGAGGCGGGAGGAGGAGAGGGCTTGCCCTTGGGTCGGGGAGGCGATGAGAGGGGAGGAGGCGCGACGAAGGGGAGGAGAGAGGTCGCTGCCCTGGGAGAGGTGGACGCGGCGCTCCGAAATAACGCGCTCCCCCAGTTCTTGAAAGTCGAGTAGGCGGGAGGGAGAGGCGAGGAGGGCGCGGTTTGCGTCGGAGAGGTGGGGCGGGAGGAGGAGGAGGATTGGAGGGAGTGGAGAGGAGTGCCGTCGAACGCGCCGTCGTGGTGCGCGCCAGGGGCGTAGAGGATCGAGTTGCTGGAGGGAGAGCCGGGGCGGGAAAAGTCCGGGATCGCCTGGTAGCGGTGATCGCTTTGGTCGTCGAAGGGGAGGCTGGGGAGGTACTGCGACCACCCAGTCGCCTGCGTCGGCGTCGAAGGTCCGGCGGGGCGGGCGTTCCCGTCGGTGGGAGGGAGGAACCAGACGGGAAGGTAGTAAAGAACGCCCTTGCCCGCCGGTGCCACGTCCTCGCGACGAAGACGAGATCCCGCCGGCGTACTGCTCCTCGACGCGCAAAAGGGACTTCCGGGCCTGCTGGCGCTGTTGGGAGTGCCGGGGCGAGTGAAGGGGAGACCGTCGTGGTAGGGGAGGGCGATGGGGCCAGGCGTGCGAGGGGAGGACTTGAAGCGCTTCGACCAGACGAGGCGGACGAGGCCGAGGGCGACGACGGCGAATCCGACGTACATGAGCACGATGCCAAACTTGCCGAGGAAGGTGATGAAGCCTGCGTCGTCGCTGGAACCAAATCGTCAGCGCCTGTTTCCCACCGCAAGACCACGAGAGGAGTCGGGACTCACGCGTGCCACGAACTGCCGTAAAAGTGCTCAAAGAAGGACTCTCCCATCTCCGTCAACGGCGCGTTCTTGCCGTACCACCTCCTGGGAAGGACGCGAACCTGCCTCTCGGCTCCCTCGCCGTCGTCCTTGGGCCAGAGACCGTACTGCGCCGAGAGGAACATGGGGCCGGTCGAGAACATGACGGTGGGGTAGTTGGTGCCGTACTGGTGGTCGAAGGTGACGAGGTTGTGGATGACGAGGTCCATGAAGGGGTGCTCCTTCTCGGAGAGCATCACGTCGTTCGAGACGCCGACGGGGATCGTGGCGGGGAGGATGACCTCAAAGTAGAGGAGGGGGTCGAGGGAGCGCCGGCAGCCGACGTCGAGGTCGAGGTAGACGCCGCCGTAGTGGTGGAGGACAAAGTAGCGGATCGCATCGGCGCGTTGGATGGGGTAGGGGTAGCCGTCAAAGTTCTGGAGGAACCACGGGTACTTGTCGGCGATGAAGGCGCGCGAGGAGGCGTCGGACCAGAGCTTGAACTCGCTGCGCGGGGTAAGAACCATCAGCAACCGTCTCCAGTCGCTCCAAGAGGGGGAAAGGAGCACGCACTAGTCGGGGTGGATGTCGATGCAGCTCTGGCGGACCTTCTCCCAGCGTTCGGGAAGCGTCTCCTCCTTCCAAGTCTGGTGAATGATCTTGGGTATCCGCATCTTGGGGACCGCAAGCCCTTCGATCAGCGCATCGGACCCAGGCAGGACCGCCGTCGAGTTGTCCTCTGCCCTTCGCCGGACCTCACCGCGGTACGGGTCCTGCGCGTCGTCCCCCTCGAGCAATCCCTCCTCCGCTCCCTCCAACTCCACCCACTCGACCAACGCCTCTCCCTCTCCTACGGGCTGCACAACAGGCGGGAGGACCTTCTGTTCTCCTCCTCCAGGCGTTGAAGAGGCGGCCTGAGCGGCCCACCGCTCGTGAAGTCGCATCTCCGTCTCGGTAATGACATCGCGGTAGTCGACGCCAAAGTAGGTGACGACGGTGGAGAGGACGACGACGGTGCCGAAGAGGAAGATGGTGAGGAGGGTGATGGCGATGCAGAGGGCTTTCCTGGCCATGGCTTTGCTAGGGCGCTTTTTGGGGCGCGAGTCGCGGGGAGGGGAAGGGCGATCAAGGGAGGGGAGGCGGAGGCGGGGAGTGAAGAGGTCGTAAGGGAGTGATTAGGCCTTGGCTGGTCGTCGTCCGTTCGTCGTTCGTGCTGGAGGAGAAGGAGAGAGCGCGCAGCAGACCGGGGAGGCGCTGTACTTTTGTGAGAAGGCCTGTGTGGCCGAACCTGAACGAGTTCGTGTTGAGATTCGACTTGCGTTCTTCCTCGTCGTCGAGTGCTGGTTCCTGTCTAATTGAGTGGGTCTTGAAGGTAGAAGGAAGACCTCCAGTTTGGGGTGGAGTTGAAGACACGCTCGTCAATGGAATTTGATTTCGTTGCCGGCCCTTGTTTTTCGCACGCGTGCGTTCCGGGACCTTTTTCTCTTTCTCGAGGTCGACGAGCAGGTGCTCTTGACGAGTGGAATCACGAAAGGGAGGAGCAGCAAACTGGGGGAGAAACAAGTCCGGGGCGCGCCAAACTTGGACCCACTCTCTCGCACCCTTCTCGTGTTCGCGTGTTCGCGGGTCCAAGTCCCGAGTTCTATTAACGAGCCGATCTAGGAGGGATACTGTACACAGTCTATGTCCGATTGGAGAACTTGCTGTTCTTGCGAAAGCGAGAGCCATACTTGAAGAACTGGAATCAAGCACGAGGACGAATCAGCTGCGCTCGGCGCGGACAGGGAGGGAGAGCCGTACCAGGAATGGGAAGGGGGTCATCGCGAGGGTTAGAAATGCGCATAGCATCAACGCGTACTGCGTCCCCAGAGCTTTGAACATTTGGGCTGCGAAGAGGCCTAAGTGTCGTTGCCGAATCCGGTCACAGAGGTTCCTTTGCTCACTGGTGAACAAGGGGAAGCCTGTAGAGGAGCATGATCAGCCACGGAAGGGAGAGAATCGAAAGGAGGGAGGGGACGCACCAGCAGCGAAAGAGCTTCGCAAGGCCGAATTGGCGGCCATCGCGCTCGCCTGCGAAGGAGGATCGTCAGTCACCACCACGAGAGCAGAAAGCGAGGAGCTGACAGCTACAGGGCGGAAAGCGTCGACAAGATACACAAACACAGCCTGGAAGCTCCACACGATCCCGATGCCGAAAGGAATGGTTGCAATCTGCGAGATTGGACGCGCGTGAGCTGAGGTTCTTTTCGCAAGAAGGGGGGACGCACCATCGATACGATCCAATGCACTGAGGTGTATGTAGTGAACGCGAACCAGAAGAGCGAGACAGGCACGAGCACAGCGCCGTACATCCCCTTGCGAAGATGTTCCTCGGGCGGAGGTCGCATCCCCGTCTCGTCCGTCACTCGCTGGTAGTGTCTGCGAATCCCTCGTCGGCAGGCAAGCCTCCAGCACGAAAGATGGGGACGCACTTTTGCCAGAAAGGGTGGCAGCAGACGCCTGCGATGATCCCGACCCCAATGCCGATAAAACTGAGTCCGACGCTTTGCATGTTGCTGCAGAGAACGTCAGCAGCTGCTCCAGCTTGAGAGCGGGAGAAACTCACAATCCATAGGCGGTGTACACGATCCCGAAAGCAGTAAAGAACATGTACAGAATCCCGAGAAGCAGTGCGGTCCAAATGCACAACATCAGCGCCATCGGCTCCGTCACCAGGATCTCTGCGAAGCCCAACCACCATCAGCTCCCTTCCCACCTCTCCTCACGTCCCAAAAACTCACCAAAAGGCCTCGCACACGACACCAGCAGGACGCGCGGAATACTCCTCGGATCCATCTCCAACGGCGCCCTCACGTCCGTCCTCCCCGCTCTGCGCAACCTCTTCGCCTTGGTCATGAGGAGCGCAGGGAGGTACGTCTCTGGAACGAAGACGACGAGAGCGATGCACTCTGCGACGGCCCAAATGACGAGGATGTACCAGGTCCAACGCCAGTTGAGATGCTGGTTGATGAAGCCCGAAAGGATGGGGCCGGCGACGGGACCTAGGAAAGGTGAGGCGGTATCTGGCAGTAGAATCCGTTAGGTGCTGCGTTGGGTGGGGTTGCGAGAGGAGGCTCACAGAAACCCATTGCTGCGCCGACGGCGTGAGGAGCGAAGATGTCGGTGACCTGCGAGACGCGTCATCAGCGACGAAGGGACCGAAAGGAGGGAGAAGCGTACGGATCCGCCTGCGACAGATAGGAAGGCTGCACCTGCCGCTCCTGCTAGGAAGCGACCGATGAGGAATGTGGCTGGGGAGATGGATGAGCACTCGGAGATTGAAGGAGAGCAATCGACGTACCTGCGTTGTTGGAGAACGCGACCATGAGGTTCCAGATGATGAAGAAGAAGTAAGAGATGCGATACTGCAAAAGAAGGAGCGTTAAAGCGGGCGAGGAAGGAGAAAGCGAGGGACTCACGATCGGATTTCGGCCGTAGAACTCGCTCAGCGGACCAAGGACGAGCGGAGCGAACCCCAGCCCAAGAACAAATAGCGACAAGCCGAGCGTAGCAATCAACGGGCTAATGTTGAACTCGTCTTCCACGCCTGCGTAGGTGTTGGCCTGCGAGAACAACAAGCGTCAGCTCCGCTCCGACTGCAAGACAAAACTCAACGCACCACCATCGACGAGCAGCAGGTCACGCAAAAGCTCGCGCTGCTGATCACACACACGATGAGCCACTTCTTCCAATGAGGCATGTTCAACGGCCTGCGACATCGTCCAAGAATCAGCCGGCGGTGTGCGTTCGGCCGAACGCAGGCGGTTTCGACTCACGAGAAGAGATCCTCAGGCCCGGTCAGCCCCACCATTGGCACCCCATTCTCCACTTGTACCCCATCCGCATCCCATCCCAACGGCGCCTTCTCCCTCCCCGAATCGCCGTCCTTGTCCCCGCCTTTCTCAGGATCCACCGTGTGCGCTCGGTTGGGATCGGGCGTGGGCGAGGCGATCGTGGCGGTGGAATCAGTATCCATGGAGATGCGCGGGCTGGTGGTTGGCGAGGAGGCCATTCCGTTCGTTCGAGGGAGGGAGGGCGGACCGAGAGAGATCGTGATGTCGATGCGGCCGAGATGAGGAGGAGCTGGTGCCGTGAAGCTGGGGTCGGCTCGAGTGCCAGATCGAGTGAGCTGGGCGGAATGCAAGATCGGGCAAGGGCAAAGGGGAGGTGGAGGAGAGAGAGAATCTATTTTGACGACGGGGCTCACTCAGCGGAAAACAAAGGTTCATTGTTTACTTCTCTTTTTTTCTCTCTCCTGCCCCGCTTCTTCTCCTGTGATAACAACAGAGCTCAAACAGGTTGAATACAAACCGTCGTTGCGGCGTCCTCGTTTCTCGAAAACAATAATAACGTCACGAAACCGAGATCTCGGGGGGCCTCCCTCTCAGGCAGATTCCTTCACTGTACGACACTGTTTACTTTGATACAGAGCAGCGCTGCTCTGAGCCAACAACGGCTGCAAGTTTTTTCAGAGAGGGACTTTGGGATCTGCGCCATGACGAGGTCGAACAGTGATCGTTCTGAGGGCTCTTGCTCCTCTTCCTGCTCCCCCTTCTCCCCGATTCTCTTCTCCCACCGCTCTTGACAGTCCAGATGCTCTCTGGCTTCAAGAATCTCCTCCACATCTCTCCACAGACCAAGCAGTCAAAGACTACTCCTCCCTCGTCCAACTCGACGACTCCTTCCCGCAAGTCCAAGGACCTCCCCCGCGCCGCCGTCATGGACGACGACTTGGCCTCCTCGGTCCCCTACTCTGCCGCCCAGTCGACTCCGGCCCCTCCACCTTCCTCCAGCATTCCCATCGCCGCCGTCCCCGCTCCCGCAGGCAGCAAAGAGCAGGCCGAGGCTCTCATTCGTCGCGAAAACGAGGCACGGGCGAAGAGGGAGCGGGCGCCGTACGCTGGCTTGCCCGAGGGAGTCGTCCTGGGGATCAAGATGGGCGACGGCGCCTTTTCCAACGTCTTCCAGGCGACGCTCAAGCCCAACGCCGCCCAGCTCGCCATCGATCCTACCCTGGGCGAGAGCGTCAAGGTCGCGGTCAAGTGCGTTCGCAAGTACGAGCTCAGTCACAGCCAGGTTAGAACCACTTTCACTTGGGGCACTGGGGTCCGTTTCGCGTTGGGAGGGGGCGCTGAAGGAGCTGAGGGGACGGGGGCGTCACGTCAGGAGATTCCCCGTCATCGACACTGGCGAACGACTTCCAAAGGAAGCCAGTCCCAGCCCCACTCTACGCGCTGTCCCTGCCAGCGCTCTACTCTTTCTTATCGCAGTCCCGAGCCGTAACTGACTGGACCTCCTCAACTCTCCCTCTCTCTCTCCCTCCCCTTCCCCTCGCCGTCGTTCATCGGTTTACCTCTCGACTTCTCTCTCCCTCTCCGCATCTCCCGCTACATCCTTTCTTTCGAGTAGGGACTAGCTGGGAAGCATGCGGCAGGCGAGATGGTCAAGAAGAAGCCCCGAGTGACCGAGGTTCGTCTCTCCCTCCCTTTGGCGCCGTGGTCGGGAAACCTCACCTCTTTCGTCGAGTGGCTTTCTGACCCTTGCTTCCCTCTTTTCTTTCGCTACTCCCCATGTTCTTCCCCTCCCTTGCCTTTCGTTTCCCTCCCTTTGCCTTTTCCCTCCACCGCCTCCACCTCTCGCAGCGTGCCAACATCCTCAAGGAGGTCCAGATCATGCGAGGCCTCAACCACCCTAGCATCGTTCGACTACTCAACTTTACCGAAAGCGAAGAGGCCTACTTCCTCACCCTCGAGTGCGTTCCCTCCTCCTCGACTTGGCGCGTCCTAGCAGCTGACGTCACTTTTCTACCGCGTTCGCAGGCTCATGGAGGGAGGAGAGCTCTTCCACCAGATCGTCAAGCTCACCTACTTCTCCGAGGAACTCTCACGGCACGTCATCATGCAAGTCGCTCACGGGATCCGGTACCTTCACGAGGAGAAGGGAGTCGTTCACCGGTTCGTCCCTCGCGTCCTCCTCTTCCAGAAGAGCTCCACTGAAACGTCCAAACGCGCAGAGACATCAAGCCCGAAAACATCCTCTTCGCCTCGATCCCCATCATCCCCTCGAAAGTCTCCAAGAACCGACCGTACGACGAGGACAAGGAGGACGAGGGCGAGTTCCTACCTGGTATCGGCGGCGGAGGGATCGGACGCGTCAAGATTGCCGATTTCGGTCTCTCCAAGGTCGTCTGGAACGAGGAGACGATGACCCCGTGCGGTACGGTCGGCTACACGGCGCCCGAGATCGTCAAGGACGAGCGGTACAGCAAGAGCGTCGACATGTGGGCTCTCGGTTGCGTGCTCTACACGCTGCTGTGTGGGTTCCCGCCGTTCTACGACGAGAGCATCAACGTTTTGACGGAGAAGGTCGCCCGGGGTTACTACACGTTCTTGTCGCCTTGGTGGGACGACATTAGCGCTTCCTGTGAGTCGAGGGAGGGCAAGGGCTGGCACGAGGGACTGGAGCTGACGGGTTCGTTCGCTTGCAGCCAAGGATCTCATCACTCATCTCCTCGACGTCAACCCCGAAAAGCGGTGCACGATCGACGAGTTCCTCGCTCACCCTTGGTGCAACGTGTGTCCTCTCGCTTACCACCCTTGCCTCCCTCCACGCTAACCTCTCTCCTTCCCGCTCGCAGGAGAAGTCCATCCCCTCCGCCATCACTCCCAACTCTCTCGAATCCCTCGCACCAGGCCTCAAGCCCGTCCCCAAATTCCAACCCGCCCTCGACTCTCCCCTCCTCGCTCCAGGCGGTCGTCGCGCGATGCCCTCTCCCGGCGTCGCTTCCCTCAAAGAAGCTTTCGACGTCACGTACGCCGTGCACCGGATGGAGGAGGAAGGGAACCGACGACGAGCGTACAACGGACCCGGAGGCGCAGGTCGCGCTGGGTTCTTACAGGGCCTTAATGAGGAGGAGGACGAGGAGGAGGAGATCGAGTCGAACCGCCGGAGGTACGGCGCCGAAGTGTCGCAGGCGATCGAGGAGAAACGTCGTCAGGTCCAAGACCCCAATCGCGTCGTCGTCGAACCTACGGGCCAACAACCGGCGTACCAGGGTTGGGGAGGAGCGGATCGTAAGATGGCCGAAGCGGCGTTGTATGATGGGAGAGCGGGACCGAGGGATCGGGGGAGGAGGGAGGGGAAGAAGGCTGGGTTCGAGTTGACGCTTAACAAGGCGACGCTGTTGGGGAGGAGGAAGCCGCAGGCGGACCTTCATTTGGACCTTGCAATTGGGTCACCGATGCGAGTCGATTAGCGACACGTCTCTCTTTTTCTTTCGTTCTTGTGCTTGCGCACCGCCTGTATTACTTAGATTTTGATGATACCCCACTCCTTAACCTCCTTTGGCATACTCCACGTCTTTCTCACTCTGTGTAATACCTTTCGCCAACCTCTTTGACGTCGGAGAACGCGAAACCTGCAGCGAGATCGCAGGCTGCGAGAGGTGTCGAAACCGAAGCTCGATGGGACAATTGCGAAGCTTACTGCGAAGGGCAGAAGTACGTTAGAGGTCCTTTCGGTGCAATGAGGAGACTGCGACGCGTGCGTGCGAGGAAGCAGTCGTGCGTGCGGGTCTTCGCAGGATCTCTCTCTCGCTCGCCGAGCAGCCAACGGCGGATTTGGATGGGGTAGAAGAGGTATGGTGAATGCAGGAACAACGGGTAACGACAAGAAAGGTGCGGAGGGGTGCAAGAGGGAAAGGGCAGTCGACGTCGTCACTTTTTAGGCCTACGTTTGACTTCGTCCTCCTGCGAGCGAACGCAAACGTCAGGCTCGAGCAAAGGATACTTGCGCGGAAGGAACGCACCAGATTCGTGTGGATCATGACTCGGTTGGGGTGACCAGGAGTGTTGCCGTTGTGTCCCTTCGACCTGCGAGCAAGAGTCAGCGCCAGAGTCCAGACGACGAACTCGCGAAAACGAACCAGTCGTAGGAGACAGCGTCTGCAAAGAGGCGAGGTCAGTTTCGGCCATGGAAAGCGTTGTTGAGCGAACGTACAGGCCATGTACTGCCCCGAGTACGAGAAACCCGTCGCCGTGATCGCTGAGAGAAGCAGGATCGGTCAGCGAGCCCCCAAGACGAGCAGGAAGAACGTACGTCCGCCACGATCGTCGAACGTCTTCAGCCTGGTCCTCGCGTGGTAGTCCCAGATGCTGGAGCATGAACGGGTAAGCAGGAGCAAGAAGTGGTGGTTGGGAGCCTCACTTGATCGTTCCATCCGAGCCTGCGAAACCAAAGTCAGTCTCCGGTTTGAGGGCGCTGCTTAGCGAAAGATGAGCGTACCTGCAGTTGAGAACGTTCCCAGCGGATGGAATGAGAGCGCGTTGACAGCGTAGACTTCGGTCCTGGTCTTGAGGCCCTCCTTGACGTCCTTGCGATGACACTTGAACGAGAAATTGCCCGCGCTCTTCGTGTCGTCGATGTTTTGGATCGCGACCCTTCCCTCGACTTGACCACCAAACAGCATCAGCCAATCGCTCTCGGCGTGGATGACGAAAAGTAACGCACCTGATCCAAGAGCGTAGCCGGTTCCGTCCTCGAAGCAGGAGATGACCCGAGTCTGCCACTTGAGGGGCGATCTGGCGAGAAGAGCAAGTCGGTGAGCCTCGCTGGAGGTCGCTCGGCAATGCGGCGTCTTACTGAACAGACTTGAAGACTTGGGTGGGAGCAGAGAGATTGAAGATCTGCAATCCCAGCGTCAGCAATCTCCTGGACCAGAGGTGGCAGGGTTCGGACGCACCTGAACGTGGCGTTCTGCCGTCCCGACCACCATCAAATTGCCAGCAACATCCATGGCTTCGCGCCCAAGTCAGCGCCAGTTCCTCACCACCCAACAAAGCAAGCACGCACTGTAGCACCTCTCCGGCAGCGCAACTGAGGCCACGGCCGTCGGCGACCTCATATCCCAGTACTTGATCGTCTGCGTTCCTCATCAGCTCCTTCCACACTCGCCACGCCCTCTAGACGCACCTTGTCCCAGGCCCCCGTCGCCAGAAGTCCTCCGTGCAGATCGATCCATCGCACATTCTTGATGGGCGCATCGTGCTGAGCGATCTGCGTCGACTGCCCCGTCGCCACATCGTACAGGCGAGCTGCCTTGTCGGCTCCACTGCTGATGATCTTGGTGCCGTCCTTGGACCACTTGACGTCGAGAACCGGGCCTGCGGAGAAGCGTAATCAGCTCAGGTCCTTGAGTCCGCTCAACGCTCAGTACAACCCTCCGCCCTCCGTTGCTCGAACGCAGCACGACTGAGCGAGGCTGAGAACCAGCTTATCAGAAGCTTTCCGACTCACCTTCGTGCGAATAGAGAGCTTTCGGCTGATTCTGACCTCCCTGTCCCACCTCAAAGACCCGGACTTCGTTGTTCCATGAGGCAACGGCGAGGAAGTCGGCGACAGGAGACCAAGCGATGGCGGAGCTACGCAGACAACTCGTTAGCTCTCTCCCTGGAGCGCACCGGCTAGAATCTTGGACGCACATGGAGTCTGACTGGATCTGGAGCACCTGGAGGAGACGGAGAGGTTGCGTCAGCTTCGTGCAGGACGAGCGAGCCCGCCGTCGGTGCTGGTGAACGCCGCTCCAGAGAGCAAAGGGCTTCTTACCTCCACGTCCTTGACCTCTGGTTGCGTGAGTTTCGCTCCAAATATGCTCATTCTGGAAGCGACCAGCGACGTGAGAGAGAGAAGGAGACGAGGGCGCCGCCTAGAAGAAGTCTAGCGACGCTGGCGAGTTCTGACTCTTCCCTTCTCCCAATCCTGACTCCAAGTTATGACTGAGCAAGCGTGAGTACACCGCTACCTGGAGAGCGGAGCGAGAGCTCACCGGTTACCCCTCTGTCGCAGCGTCGCGTCCTCCTCCTTCATCCACGACAAACCCGACGACCCTGCTTCCGACGCACCGCTGACCATCGCCCAACAAGCAGCCGAGATCGAGGAGGACCCGGATGCTCTATTAGAAGAGCTGGAGGACGACTTGGACGAGGACTTTGACCTGGGAGGCTTCCGCGAGAGACGGATGGAGGAGCTACGGGATCAGTGCGTTCTTTCGCGTGCTTGGGAGGGCAGGAGCTGATACGCCGTGGGGGATAGGATGCAGAAAACTCAGCAGCTTCGGGAGAGCGATTACGGCAAGCTAACAGAGTACAAGGTGGAGAAGGACATCATCGCTGCCACCGCGTCCGCCACGTCTTCCCGTTCTTGCAGGAGCTGAACGCTGACGCCCTCCACTCTGCAGCAAGGCGAAGCGCTCAGTAATCCACTTCTTCCACCGCGACTTTCGACGCTGCAAGATCATGGACAACCATCTCGAGGTGAGTGGTGGGGAAAGGCTTGCGGAAGACGCATCTGACCTCGTGCTCAGAAACTCGCCGCAAAGCACCTCGATACTCTCTTCGTGAAGGCCGAGGTGTCCAATGTTCCTTTCCTTGTCACCAAGATGGAGGTGCAGGTCTTGCCTTGCGTTGTGGGGTTCGTCGGCGGGGTGTCCAAGATGAAGTGAGTCCGGATTCCAGATGGACGTGACTTGGGGTCTCGGCTAACGCCAAACCCCTTACCAGGATCGTTGGCTTCGAAGAGCTCGAAGGCGGCGACGACTTCAGCAACGCCTCTCTGGAGCTGACGATGATCCAATGCGGCAAGTTTCCTCGTCGCTGGCAAGGGTGCAGGGCCGACAGCTGATGCTCAGTCTTGCAGACGTTATCAACCCCAATCCAACCTCCCTTCCTGCTTCTCTTGCTGGGCTCGCATCTGCTTCCTCTTCCCGAACAACAGGGCGAAGAGGGATCCGAGGCCGAGCGGCGGACAGCGACGATTCGGATTAGTTGGCACTTGCAAGCTGGTCACCTGGGTCAACAGCCGTCTTCTAGCGTTTCCTGCTCTGCTCGGGGGTACTGCTTTCTGTCTGCTGCTCCAACGGACAGGATAAATCCCGCCTCCCTCCTTTGAGGTTCGCTCGCCGACACCCTTCCGTGATCATCACTGGCTGTGCGAAGCCCCAGGTGCACAGCAGGACTCTTCAGGCTTCTTTCGCTGCTCTCTCGCCTTGCGGATTGGCGGGCCTCCAAGGAGTCTCGGAGACGACGACCACGAGACCTCCCCCAAAGAAGGTTGAGGTTTTGCAGCTGGATCGGGCCAAGGACGGTGGTGGTGATGCTTCGCCTTTGGCGTTGGTTTGAACCGAGGCGGGAAGCGCCAGGCACAGGCAGGCACGCGTCGACGCGTAAATTGCGCCTGGGCGATCTTCCTCTCTTCTAGCTGCCCTGTCCCCCGCTGCTTCTTCAGGCACTGTTCTCTCCCCCCACCATCTCGCCACCCTCTATAACCTCTCTCCGACCCCTCAGCTCCCTCAGTTCCCCAAGCACCCCAGCCTAAATCGACCCGCGGGCTGCTCCTAAACTCAACGGACTCTTCTTTCCTTTCTTCTCTCCTTCCGCATCGCCCAGCACCGATGGCTGGAGCCCACTCCCCGCAACTCTTCTTTCACTCTTTCGACACGTCTTTGATTGATGGGCAACTTGAGCTCGCCTCCACTATCGAGAACCAGCCGTCTTTGGAAGGAGGCTTGCGTTCTTTGACCGTTGGCGACAGCGAACGGGACTCGCGAGGTGAGTGCACACGACTGGGAAGGGGGTGCTTCTTTGCTGATCTGGATCTCCTCCGCAGAATCGCCGAGCAACATCACTCCTCCTGGTTCCCCTCTTCTCCACCTCCCCTCGTCCTCGAACCACGCCACTCCTCCTCATTCTAAACGCCTTCGCAGCGTCGAATCAGACAGCGAGCGAGCATCTGAGGACGACAGGATCAACTCTACCCCTACCCAGACGTCTGACAACGCCTCCTACTCCACGCCCGAGAAACCGCATCCGCTGGAGGCCACCGTTAGCTCATCCTCCACCCTCGTCACGCCCCCTACCCCTCCTCGCTCCCGGAACAACATCGCCTCACCTCAGACCTCCCCCGAATCTCCTGGACTCCTCGCTCGACGAGCAGCAGCGGGGAAGCTGCCGAACAAGGCGCTCGTGAGCCTCCAGCAGATGCGCTTCGACTCGAAAGACGGAGGAATGGGGTTGGGACTGGGGCCAGGGTCGGCGGGCTTCGAGTCGCTCGAGGGGATCAGTCCAGGACTGCCGCGCGTCAGTCCTGGGCTGCCATCGAGCCCTGGGCTGCAAGGAGGAGCGGGGATGGCATTTCGGCTGGCTTTGGGCCTCGACGGAGGCAAGGACGAGGAAGTTCTCCACTCGCGAGAGCCCAGGAAGGAGGACGAGAACTCGAACTGGCCCTCTCCTGCTCAATCGGTCCTCGCTTCGCCGACTCTCATCCGCCGAACCTCGTCGAATCGACGACGCCTCCTCGCCCTCAACCCCGGAGCTGTCACCCCCTCCTCTCCCGAGATGGTCAAGATCCCCCCTTCCCTCCGAGGCTCCAAGATCCTCGACAAGCTCAACCTCTCCCTCTCGCCACAACTCTCCTCGCCGCGCGACCGCCCGATTAACGCCAACTCCCCTCCCTCCCCCGTCATCATTCGCTCCTCCGCCTTCTCCTACACCAACACTGGCCCCCTCACTCCCCTCACCCCCTCCCACGTCCCCGGCGCCCCACTCCTCTCCTCGGGCGGCTCGACATTCGAGTGGTGCTCGTACACGCAACCCGACTCTCCCACCTGCCCCGTCGCGCCGGTCAAGAGCGTCTTCCTCGAGGACGACGTCTTCCCTCGACAACCATTTTTCCTCCCCACACCTCCCAGCGAGTCTAATCGCCTCGGACGCTCCCCCATCCCAGGATCTCCCCTCGCAGACCGTTCGCGGCTCAGCGACCCATTCTTTAGTCCCCCTTCCTGAGCGTGCAAGCTCGTGTAGCCCCTGTAATAGCTCTTGTTGCTCGTGTAGTTCCCATTGTAGAGTCTCGCAATCTCATCCTTTCGCTCAGACGAACCGCCGAGAGAGGAGCAGCGAGGACATGTTGCCACGACGAACTGCCTAAAAATATCAACATTCCCTTGCTATGCGCGTCTACAGACTCATCAAGCTCATGATCCTGAAAGTCTTTGCGGGTTTGGAAGACGGCAAGATCCTGCACCGCACCTCCGCTCGTTCCCCAGGAGCCAGCCCGCGAGCGACAATCGCTGTCCTGCGAAGAAAGAACCCAAATCAGCTCCGAACGTCCTTCGCAAGAGAGAGAGAGGAAGACGCACTGGGCAAGCGAGACGCCCCTCGTCCACTTCCCATCAATCGTGACCTCCTGCTCCCCCACTCGACACCTGGCCTTGCCGAGGTTGTACTGCGCTGACCGCAGGTACCCAATCGCGACGACTCCCAGCCCTCCCTTCGGCACCTCGATCTCAAAGACGATCTCGACGTTCGCTTCGTGCGCCTCGAGGTAGAACTTGGAGTCTTTCCAGCTGAGGATGGACCATTGCGGCGCGCCAGACATTGGCTCGAGTGGGGACGACTCGTCGCCGGCGACGAAGCACGTTGGAGGGCTGGTGGGGTAGTGCTTGTCGCGGTCGTTCCAGTTGTCCGTAATCTTGAGCTGCGGGAGAACCGGTATTAGCGAGAGACGAATGGCGAGCAAAGGGGGAGCGCACCTTGGGGACGAGGCCCAAGATCGTGGCGCCCGGCCAAAGGCTGTCGCTCGCCACCAGCTCGTCGGAGGAAGGCTCCAAGCTTCGACATTGCTCCTCTTGCAGGAACGCTACGACCATCTTCCCGAGGAAAGCATGAAGCGGCAGCGTGATGTGCCGGGCGTCTCCCAGGAAGAACGGTGCTGCTAGGGTGCGATTGCGGAGGAGAGCTGGGAGAAGGGGTCCTCGGATTGATATCTGCGGAGGGAGGTCGTCAACTAACGCGTAGCGAGGGTTGAAGAGGGGGAAGAGGCTCACTTGAGGTACGTCGTAAAACGATGCGAGCGCAGTGTGAGCATCTCCGCCGTTCATCATGCCCCCTCGGCCGCTCTTCGTGCGAAGGGCAAACGCATCGACGTAGATCATCGCAGGTGCCGAAGGGACTTGAAGGAGAGATCGAATCAAGTTCTCGGATGCATGAAGAGCCAGGTCGTCACTGTTGAGGATCTCGTTAGTCGCGAGGGGAGGAGGAGGAGCGGGCCGACTAACTACTCGTCGTTTACCGCCATCTCGACAAAGACCAAGTCGAGCTCAGTTCCACTGCTCGAAGAGCTGATCAGTCCGTTGATCTCGTGCTCAAGCGACAGGATACACACATGAGACTGCTCCAGCACCACTCAAAGAAAGTCGAATCAACGGCAGCCTTCGCGCCGTTAAAGAATGTCGTTCCGCCAGGGAACGTCGAGTTGAGGTATTCGAGGACGACCTGATGCCACTGACTTTCGTAAGGGATCGCGCCATACTGATGAGGTCCCAGCCCGGGGACAGCACCGTGTCCTGTAGACACTGCATGAGCAGACGAACGCGCCGTCAGCTCCCCTCCCACCATCTCCGCAAAAGAACGCACCACTCCCTCCCAAAACTCCCACCCGTATCCGTTCCCCACGCATGGCCTTCTTGAGCACCTTCTGCAGCCTGAACCCGCTCCCCTCGTGTACCCTCGACAGCCGCACGGAATGGCGCCCAAACTCGTCGACGATGGCCTGATCCACACCACAGCGTGGTAGCTGCTTTACTGCAAGAGAAAGGCAAGGCGAACACGCTGTCAGCTCCTGCCACGCCGCGCCGACCTCCTTAAACACGGCAGCTCACAGGTCTCTCCTTCCCCTAGGAGCTCCTCTTCCCACGGCTCACCAGCTTCTGCCGCGCCAGCCCAATGCCGCCATACATCATGGGCGAGCGCTCGTGCTGCCGGCTGCTCGGTACCGCCCTCCTTCGCGCTGGATCTGCTCGGGAAGGGTTAGCGCTTTGTTCGAGGCGCGGTCCTCTTCCCGCTGCTTTGGAGCTCACCTGGACAGCAACGTGAACGTGAGGAGCACTAGGAGTAGCCCTACGAAGAGGAATGTCGGCCTTGTGAGAAAGGACTGTTGTTGTGGCATCTGGAGGAGGTAGAAGAAGAAGCACGATTTCTCCTTCCGCGGAGTCGTTTGCACGCGGCGATGCCGGCGCTGGCCGCGTGGGGTTTTCTCCTCTCCAGCAAAGGCGAGAGTGCAGCAAGGCAGAGCAAGGCAGAGCAAGGCAAGGAAGGTGAGTTTTACAGCAGCCGCTGGTATGTTTGCAAGGGGGAGCAAGAAGAAGGATCATCGAATAAACAAGATCCTCGTCGGCACATTCCTCCGGTACTCCTCGTACTCCTTCCCAAAGAACTTGACAAGAAGGGCTTCCTCCGCTACAAGGCACACAGGAAATTAGCGACTGAAGCGCGATAGAGCTAGGATCCCCGACGCACCTCGGATTCGAGAACTGAAGAAAATGTAGAGAACGGCGGCGAATGCGAGGGCGCCGACTGGGTTCGCTAGCATCACCTGGAAGAGCTCATTAGCATTCTTCTTCGCCAGCCGAAGTGCAAGAAGGAACGCACCTGCGTGCCGAGAGCCCACCAGACGAATCCAGCGTACGAGGGGTGGCGAGACCAGGCGTAGATTCCGGTCTTGACGAGCTCGTGCGTCGGCAGCTTCTTGTAGGCAACACTGGTGGAGAGCTCCCGTCAATACTAGCTAACGAAAGGAACGCAAACGAGCTTACGCATGCGCAAAGTTGCTGCTCGCAGTGATCATCGCGCCGGAGCGGAGAATCTGTCCACCGACAACGAGCAGGGCGCCTGTAGCAGAGTCACGCGTTAGCCTTGTTCGCAAGATCCACCCGAAAGCGCGGAAGCTCACCAAGAACGACAATCCCTCCAGCGTGCTTGTATCGCCGCCATGCCTCGGGGAGGTACGCCTCCTCGAGAATGTACTCAACCATTCCCACCCCATGCGCAATATGGTAGGCCGCTCCGTTGTCCAGCAAGTAAGCTGCACCAGGCAAACCTCATCAGCTCCCCTCCTCGTCGCAAGGCACGCTGCACTCACACGAAACGGACAGCTTCCCCGGATTGTACATGCTCGTCACCAAGAACTCGAGCAAGTGGAACGTCGTCCAGCACGCAATGCACGCTCCAAACATTGGTGAGGTCACCGCCGTCCAGAGCCCTTGCGGCGCGAGTGCAGGAGCAGCGGCGGTAGGGTCCCAGAGGAGGTGTCGTCCGAAGAAGATGCCCGTGGCAGAGAGGAGGCCGAGCGACCAGAAGGAGCCGAGAACGAAGGCGATTGCGGCCACATTGTGGGGTGTTGAGGCGAAGGAGGTGAGGGGGTAGTCGATGGGGAGGGGGTGCCCTAGGTGAGGAGGTTGTGCTCCCTTGGGTGCGGGAGCTGCTGGCGGCTCCGAGTCAGACGGAGCGTGCTTCTCGTGCGAGGGGCTGGCAGGGGGCGAGACGTCGGTCATGTCGATAGCGAGCTGGGGAGGTATGGCGAGAGTCAAGGAGCGAAGGCGCGCAAAACAAAGGGCGGTCCTTGCGTGGGAGACAAAAGACGCGGGGCTTTTGAGGACGCACTTCGTTTGTTCTTCTCGGAGACAAAGGGAAGCTTCATCCGCTTCCTTTTGTAGGACAGTAGCGGCCAATAGTTGCTTCAGGAAGATGATGTACTAGTCCAGCTGTAGCTGACGGGTATCAAATTGCGTCTTGTTGGGTATGCCCTCCTTCGTCTACGCCTTCATCGCAGCCTTTAGAGTCTGTCGTCGCAGGCAGAGTTAGTGCGTGCAGAACTGAGGCGAGGAGAGCGACTCACAGACTCCATCTGCTCGAAATCCGAAGTGTCGACGCGAACGATGGGCTTGCCGAGCGCCTTGCGAATGAACTCCATGTCCTGGAATGACTTGCGGTCGTGCACAAAGTTAATCGAGACTCCTTGACGTCCAAAGCGACCCGTTCGACCTGCGAAAGAAACGGAATCAGCTCCCACCCCCACGCGGCGCAACATTGGCAGAAGGACGCACCGATTCGGTGCAGGTACGTCTCGGGATCAGGCTTGTTGTTGGCGTCGAGAGGGAGGTCGTAGTTGACGACCATGTTGACCTGGAGGACGTCGATTCCACGAGCGATAACGTTGGTCGTGATGAGGACCTTGGTCTTGCCGTCCCGGAACGACTCCATCACCGCGTCGCGCTCGCCAGTCTCGAGCTTGCCGTGGAGCGAAGTGACCTGGTGCCCTTCCGCAGACATGCGCTTGGCAATCTCATCGGCAGTGTCGCGTCGCTGAAGGGGCGGAGAGAGCTTCGTCAGGAAGAATCTCGGGGAGAGGGCGAAAGAGCGCACCTTGACAAAGATGATGCTCTGGCCGATGGTGAGGAGGTTGTAGAGTTCGACGAGAACCTCGTACTTGTGAGCCTCGTCTCGGCAATCTGGCGCAAGCTCGACGTTAGCGAGGTCCGACCCAAAAGCGATTTCGCACGCACCCATGAAGAACTGCTTGATCGCATCCAAACTCAGCTCCTCTTGCTTCAGTCGGATCTCGTTGGCGCTTGGTGCGAAGCGAGCAGCAAAATTGCGGACCGAGTCGGCAAAGGTGGCAGAGAAGAGGACGATTTGAGGATTTTGAGCAAACTTGGTGATGAAGCTGCGAGCGAGAAGGAGGTCAGATGGATGAGCAAAGGCGAGAGGGAGAGAGAGTTACGCACTTTTTGACCTGAATGCTCTGCTCGCCCATGGTCCCCGATTCGAGCATGTTGTCCGCCTCGTCGAGCACAAACACCTTGACGTGCGTAAGCTCCAGCACCCTCGACTTGACGACCATCTGCAGCAACTCGTCAGCTCTCTCTCCTTCCCTTCTCCACACCCACGCCCACGCACGTCGATGATCGTTCCAGGTGTTCCGATGACGATCTGGCACGTCAACTTGGGCATCCCCCGCTTGACCGAGTCACGTCCTGCAAAGAAGCACTCCACAGGCGTGTACTCCCCCATCCGCTGGACAACTGACATGATCTGCAGTGCAAGCTCGCGCGATGGTGCGATGCAAATGGCCTGCGAGCGTTCGATCAGCGTCTGCTCGTGCGCCTGTGGGAGAGCGAGAGCGTACCTGCGGCTGCTTGAGATCCATATCGACGCGAGAGAGCATCGTCAAGGCAAAGGCTGCAGTCTTCCCGGTTCCCGACTGCGATTGCCCGATCATGTTCCTCGGACTGGATGAGAGTCGACGTGAGCAGGCGGGAGCGAGCCAGGCGGAGCCAAACGCACGGGTTCTGGAGCAAGAGAGGCAGAGCGCGCTCTTGGATCTTGGAAGGCTTCTGGAAGCCCATCTTGTACACTCCCTTGAGCAGGTTCGGGTGACTTGACGGAGAGCTCGTCAGCTTCCGAGGAACGAACGCAAGAGCAAGAACGCGCGCACAGGTTGAGGTCCTCAAAGGACTTGGCGGAGAAGAGGGGCGAGTTGGGATCTTGCTGCTGGTCGGCGAGCGTCACCTGGCAAGTGAACAGGGCATCAGCTCCGTGGGCCTCTCCCAGCTCAAGCTACTCACCTGGACCTCGTGTGACAAGCTCTCCAGCAAAGCAGACGCTGCGCCACACCACACCATCAGCTCCTGGTCCGCACACACTTCCCCGCACGCGCGCCACTGCTCCAGGAAAGAAACAAACCTTTTGGCGGCGTCCCCACGCTCACGGGCTCTGCCACGACCACGGGTGTTCCGGTGGGAGAAGCAGGGGTGGAAGTCGAGGCGGCTGGTACGCGCTCTGGAGTGGAAGGGGCGAGTCCTGGGTCGAGTTCTGAGAGCCGGGAACTGAGGGAGGCGACTGCGTCTGGGGAGGAGGGAGGGCGTTAGCTCTCTTCGACTTGGGGTCGCGCTGGCACCGAGTGAGTGAGCAGCTAGAGCTGGAGCTTACCTGACATCGCGTTCAAGTAGGCTGGAAGAGGAGGAGGAGACAGCGTCACCTCCCTCCCTCCTGAGATCCTCCCCTTGCCACTTCTTTTTTTGGCTCGATTGTTTGGTTGCTGTCGAGCTTCGCACGCGCGATCTCTGGGATGGAAGGCATGTCGATTCGCCTCGCAAGCCATACGAGCAACACTTGGAATCTAATTCATCAACAGCGGCTCCACCGTGACCTTCGCCTCCCTCCTTCGCTCCACCTCCTCCGCAGCTCGTCCAACCTCATCAATCGCACTGGCCACCTGACGAGCCCAGCTGGGTCGAATCAACAGCCCAGCATGCTCCATATCAGGCATGATGCGAAGAGAAGAGCCGTCGAAACCGCTCCCTTCGAGATACTCGTGAATTTTGGGGACGGCGAGGATGCAGTCTGCGGCGCTGTAGAAAAGGATTGAGGGCTGGAGAGACGGGCGTCGTCAGCTTCCAGTCGTTGCGAGGAGAGGTGGCGAACGACGCACGAAAGGGCCTGAAGGGCAAGGAGAGACGAAAGGAGCGTAGTTGGGGATGTCGTTCGGTGGCGAGAGTGGCCGTAAGGCGATGCGAGGAATGATGGCTGCTGCTGAAGGAGGCAGAGGAGAGACAGGTTTGGGACCAAAGATGACCGAGTCGGTCCAGCGAAGGTGGCGGCTGGAGCACCTGCATCAGCACTTGCTCGACGGTCGAAGAAGCAGAACCCACCTCAGAAAATGGTTGATTCCGGCCTCCAGAGCGAAGTAGCGGAAGAAGATCTCGCTGCGAGGAATCCAGAATCAACACATCGATCGGTGCAAAGGGAGAGAAAAGGAGAACTCACCCCGCTGTGCGACACTTTGTCCGGAAGAAGCTGCGAGGGCCGTCGGCAGCAAAGATCAAGACGCTCATGGGGTCGATCAAAACGCTCCCAGCGATAATATCAGGCTGGAGGGAGAGAGAGAGATCAGCCCAGCTCGTCTACGAGGAACGCAGCGACTCACCCCATCACGCAGCATCCACGCACACGGTCCAGCACCCAGAGAATGCCCCACCAAGATGACCTTGCCCTTCCTCCACTCCTCTTGCTCCCCTCCCTCATCCGCGACCGTGAACCCATGCCGCCACAACATCTTCCTCGCCGCCGCGATCGTCTCCCTCCTCGTTACGATTGAGCTCGGTGGAGCCAGCCGCATCGTCACGTAGGGGTACTCGGGGAGGAAGAAGGGTCGTCCGGTGCAGTACCGCAGGAAGATAATGAAGATGGAAGGGCCATAGGTCCCACTGATGCCGTGGAAGAAGAGGACGGGTTGGAGGCCGGCGGCTTGAGCTTTCTTCGACCCAGGGTGGAACCAGTAGCCGATCTGAGAGTGGGGGTCAGCGAGGCGAAGGTGGATCGAGCTGGCTGAGCGTACCTTGTCGGCCAGATGTGCGTCGACTTCGAACTTGGGAGGATCCAGCAGGCTGTCGAGAGCGCTTCGAGATCCTCGCATGAAGAAGAGTGGAAAGGGCCACTGTGAATCAAATGCCGTCAGTCTTGAAGCGTTCCGCGGGGGGTAGGGAAGCTCACGGATCCTCGTGCCCCGTAAAAGCGGAACCCGGCGAGGTATAGCGCCGTGTTTCCCAATACCGATGCGATCCAAATGCCCTGAGTCATCTTCAGCTTCAGCGAAGGCGCAGGACGGTTCCGAGCGAGAAGGAACGCACGAAATAGAACAAGAAAGGATGATGCGAAGTGATGATCGGCTCGTCGTAGATCAAGAAGGCCTTGTGGAGAGTACGTCCGTGAGAGAAACGAAAGGGGATAGTGTCGTCCAGCGCAGGTGGAGAAGTGGATGTGCGAGAGTTGCGAATCGCCAGCTCGAGGAGGAGGACCATCGAATGAAGCTCGGCTGCGAAGGCGAATCCGTGGTCAGCACGTCTTCCACCGCAAGAGAGACTGCTGCGTACCTCTTTCCAAAGACGCAGGCTTCATCAATCGTGCAGCAGAGCCGAACATGAAGTGCGCGATGAACTACCGACCCGCGTTAGCTTCCCATCTTCCCAACACGAGCTCCAGCCACGCTCACCTCCTCGACATTATCCCTCCCCAGCTCCTCAATCCTAACCTTCGTAATCGCTTCATCCTGCATTCCCAATGGCGCCTCCTTGTACCCCGGCGCGAGGAACATGCCCTGCAACCAGCTACTCGGGTCCTTGGAGCTCTCGACCATCTTGACCCACAGCCTCCATCTCTCCTCGCTCCCCATCACCTCCTGCCTCCCCTTGAGGTCCCACAGTCCCCTCGCTACGAGGTCGCGCGAGAGGGTGTGGAGGAACCAGAAGAGGGATTCGACGAGGCACCAGGCGTGGAAGAGTTGGTGGTACGAGTCGGCAGCAAAGAGATTGTCGAGAGGGATGGAGTGGAAGAGGATGAGAGGCGGGGCGGGGTAGAGGAGCCAGGAGAGCAAGGTGTAGGCGAGGCAGAATGGAGCGATGCTGTCGAGGACGGCGATGGCGACGCGGAGAGCTGCGTGGGCTGTGAGCTACCGGGTCTGACGGGGAGTAGGGATCGTCTTACTGATGCGGATAGGGAGGAGGTCGGGGAACTGTGGAGTCGGAGAAGTCAGCTGGCAGTGGGGGCGAAGGGAAGGTGCCAGCAAGCTGCAAGCCGGGGGAGACTGAGGCCTCGGAACGTACCATAGCTCCTGCCGTACTGCCACCACGTCCTACTTTTCCTGGCGCGTTGAGCTTTCTTCGGGGTGTGGTAGGAGGAAGACCGCGAAATCGCCGTGCCCTTTCCCTTTGGGCTCTGCACGTGATGTCCAGCAGTCCGCTCTCGCTGGGGACACGTAACTCTTGCGCAACACTTGGTTGATCTACAATCTATCGATGCTAGGAAAAAGGCCTCGAGGACCTGTCGACCTCGAACGCTACACCTCCGACTCTGCGTGCGTTCCCCAAACCCTCTCCGGCAAACGCACTGCACTCGGCTCCTCCTCCTCCTCGCTCGTCCCGTTGAGCGCAAGTCCGTTGAGCGAGAGAGGGTCCGAGGGAGCGACGTCGACGTGAACGTAGTCTGTCCAGCCTCGCTCGGCCCATTTCGATCGTCGCTGCTCCATTCTGCGCGAGCACGGGTCAGCTCCCGAGTGTCTCCTCCGCTGGCAGAAGCAACTCACAGCTCGTGCGCCCAAAGCTTGACGGTGGGGTGGAGGATCCGAGGCACAGTCGACTCGAAGAAGCCTTGAAGGGTTCGGATCTCGTTCGCTGAGGCACCACGTCGTCAGCTCCCTTCCTCGGACCCGTTCCAAAGTCCAACTCACAGTTCTCGTACTCCACCGCCTGTACCCCGAGCTCAAACAAGTCCAGATCCTTGACAAACTTGGATTCTGGAGTCTCCCTCGCCTCGTACTCCTCCCACAGCGACAGGACGCGCAGACTCTGGATCGACGGGTGTCCGAGGAGTCCAGTAATGCGCACAATTGCTTTCTGCAGGTTCGTTCGCGTGATTAGCTTGCGGGAGGAGGACAAACGCGTGGGTGAGGACGCACGGCTTCCATCTCGAGCTTGTCGGCGCGCGAGATCCCACTCGCATGAGGAGGCGTGATATCTCCCACATCTGCTTCCGCCAGATCATGCACGAGCGACATCATAACGCATCTGCAGCGGAGGAACAGCAGAGTCAGCGCCTTCAACCTCGGCCGAAGCTGGGAGGAGCGCACCGAGCGATGTTGAGGGGAGGTCCGTCGGACTCGGGCAGCACGAGCGCCATCATCGCCATGCGGTACATGTGGTCCGCGACCGACTCGGGCTGCTTGACCTTCTGGTTGACCCAGCCCGTCCGCTTCTCCGTCTGTCGGAACGCAAAGCAACAAAAGTTAGCTCCCACTCCCTCTCCCCAGTCTGCTGGATCCCAATGAGGTACAGCAGCTTACCTTGAGCTTCTCAAGAGTGTGGAAGAATTCGAGCATGCCGCCGTCAAAGGAAGCAGGAGAACGAGACGAGGTCGCCATGTTTGGGTTTGCGTGCCGGGTGGGCGGGGTGGATTGGAGCTCGAGCAGGGGCACGTGAGTTGTGAGATGGAAGGTCGTAGGTGCTCGTGGAGGTTGTTACTCTGATGTAGCTGAAGGAGGGCGAAGGGGAGGAAGGAGCCAAAAGAAGGCGAACCTCTCCCTCTTCCCCTCCTCCTCCTCTGCTGCGCCAAACCGACGCGTTCTTGGACGCCCAAGACTCGAGAGCCAAACTGGAGTTTCTCACCTGGCACTGGTCTGACTTGGCCGCCCTCCTTCTCCTCCCCTCTTCGTCCCTCCTTGTTGGGCCATACTCTACCCTCCCGCCCCTCTCTCGACGCTCCTTCCACTCCGAAACACCTCTCACCACCCGTCTCCGCCACTCAGACCTCCTTCTCTACTCGCTCGTTGGGATCGTCGCACCCGCCAGCACCAGATCCTTGCCGTTCTGGCCGCCTCTTTCGCATGCGGACGCGAAGCAGTTCAGGGCCGAGGTGGGGAGGGCGGTGGAGGGGCTACTAAAGGTGGAGAAGGAGAAGGGATCAGGATTGGATGTAGGAGTGGTCTGGAGGCGCAGCTTTGTGGACGAGGCCAAGGGGGACAAGTGGGAGGTGCTGCTGGCGTTCTTGGGCGTGCTGGCTGTGAGGACTCTGGTGGAGGGGATGAGGGAGAGCCTAGCAGGTGAGTGGGAGCTTGGAATCTTCAAGGAATGGAGCTGATCCTCAGGCTCAGATTGCAAGGTTCCCAAGGATCTCTCGCCGGAGCAAGCTGTCGAGGTTGCGGAGCGGGCTGCGAGGCTGTATCGAGCTGACGCGGCGCTGGCGTCTGCTCAAGTCCAGCAGCGGGGAACGAAGCTAGCTCTTCTACGGGCGCATGGTCTCGAGCTGCTTCAGACCAAGGTACGTCGACCGAGTTCACCTCCCTTGACGAGCGAATCTGACTTCCCTTCGCAGGCGCAGCTCGCATCTGACTCCTTCGTCAAACGGGAGCACGCTGATCTGGATATGAAGCATTTGGTGGCTCTACGAGACGAGCGAGTCCAGCAGCTCTCTCCTGCTGTCTGGTCACTGCTCGTGACCGGAGATCCGCGTGCACCTCACTCGCCGGCTTCAACGTCTCTGGCTGTCAAGGTACCTTCTTTCTCCCGTCCCTCGTCAAGACGTGGCTGATTCATTTCTTCAGCCTATGCAACTGGATCAGGACGCTCCCGTCTCTCAAACCTCTCCTTCCTCAACACGCGCGAACACGACCTCCGCCCACAACCTCCTCCTCTCCTCTCTCGCAACGCTCTCCGACCAACCCAAGCCCGCCTCTCTCGCACAAAACTCCACACCTTCGATTCTTTTCTCCTCGCAGCCAACACACCTACCACATCCCTCCGCCTGGACCACCGCCCTCCGCACCGAGTCGTCTCTCCTCGCTCGCCCCGCCTGCTCCCCTTCC
>JANGFH010000398.1:0-12718 GCA_025758715.1 Glaciozyma martinii | reverse complement strand
CAGAGCGGGGGGGGGGGGGGGGGGGGGGGGGGCCGGGTTGGGGGGGGGGGGGGGGGGGGGGGGGGCGGGGGGGACCCGGGGGGGGGGGGGGGGGGGGGGGGGGGGGAGCTGGAGCGGTGGTGGTGGTGAGGGGGGTGGTGGGAGAGCCGGGGGCGGGAGTGGGAGCGACGGAGCTCAGAGAGCTAGCTGGACCTTGAGAGAGGGGAGAGGGAAGGCGGCCGTTGGCGGTCCTGGCGATGGGGGCAAGGGTCGAGGACGAGGCTGAGACGTCCTGCATGATGGCGTCGCCGCTGTCGTCCTTCTTCGACCCGTTGGCTACAGGGGCCTCGTCAGCTGCTGAGCTCGGCTTGTCCTCCTCCCCGTGCTCTTTTGGCGGCGCACCCCCGTTCGTCGCGCTCGACTGAGGAGGAGCACTCGTCGCGCTCCCGCTCGCCGTCGCGTCCCCGCTGGTCGCCTGCTTCCCCTGCGAGGCCTCGTCGTTCGAATCGTCAATCACCACGATCGGCACGTTCTCCTCGCGCCTCGGGGTGCCATACAAGCTCGGCGTCCGCCTCTGGCTCCTGACGGGAGGCGCGACGACGGCGCTCACGGGCGGAGGAGCTGGGGCGGGAGAGAGACCAGCTTCAAGTCGCCGTTGTTCCTCGAGAGCACGCGCTTCGAGTCGACCGAGAGGAGTGTTTCGCGCGCGAAGAGCGTCGGCTGCAGCGAAGGGGTCGCCATCAGGATGGGTGCCGTTGGCGGTGGGGAGGACCATTTCGTGCGCTCTGGCTGGGGTCGCTAGAGTCGCTGGGTATTCGGCTACTGTGGCCTGGCTGTAGGGCGTTTGGGAGGGGGGAGGGGGGAGGGGTGGGGTGTGGGGGGGGGGTTGGGGGGGAGGGGGGAGGGGGGAGGGAGAGAGTGGAGAGCGGAGAGCAGCTTCTCCTCCTCGACTCTCCTCCAGCTCAAGACGCTCCACTAGATGGCTCCAAAGCGTAAACTCGTAGCCCAGGCAAGTCTACCGTTCTGCCTTGCAAGTCCTGTCCCCTGCTAACCCCAGCTCCTCAGGCTTCCTCCTCCCTTCCCTCTCCTCAGCCGCTCCTCCCTCCCAAACCACCCCTCAAGACCCTCTTCTCCCTCTTCACCTCTTCCACTCTCCCCCTCCTCGTCCTCTCCTCTCCCTCTCCGTCCCAGCTCGCGAAGCTTCACTCCTCCCTTTCTGCCCTCCGCGCCGGAGCTGCGTCGTGGAACGCGTCCTATTGCGCCCTTCCCTCCTGGGCAACAGATCTGGATGACGAGGGTGCGCAGGAAGCACGTTGCGCGTGGCACAAGGGGTGCGAGGAGGGGTGCGAGGCGTTCCTTCGGCTGCGAGAGCTCGAGGGACTTTGCTGTGCTCTTCTTGCTGGGATGGAGGGAGCGGCGAGCGGGGGAAAGAAGGCGAGGCTGGATCCGACGGCGGCGAAGGAAGCTCTTTTGGCCGAGGCGGAGCTGGCGGACGTCGACGTACGGCTGTACTGGGAGCAGCACCCGTACGAGGATCGGCTGCAGGGCGCACCGGCGTACCTCGTCTTTTGGGGAGACATGAGCCGACTCGTACTCGATTGCAAGAAGGCTACGACGGCGTTGGCGATCAAGCTCGTGGCGCACAAGCTTAGGGAGCACGTCCTCGAGTCGCTCGGGGAGAGTCGAACGATCCGTGGAGTCGATGGCGCGCTGTTGGAGGAGGAAAAGTCGTACGGCGAGGCGGGAGTGTTTATTCTTGTCCTTGTGCGCATGTGCGTCGACATGGTGCGGAAGCTGCGAGGGGTGGAGGAGAGGAAGAAGGGGCAGACGATCCTCAGAACTGCGGAGTACATTTTGGGGACGAAGGAACTGGCGCCGGAGCTGGGGGAGGGAGTGTGGGCGTACCAGCTGGATCGCGAAATTCTCAAGGCCGAGATCTCGTTGTTGCGGGTCGAGATGGAGCATGGCTTTGGAGTGAAGAAGGCTGGGCAGGCGCAGACGGGAGTCAAGGAGCGGGATCAAGGTGCGTTCTCCTCCTGGTCTCGGTCAAGCGGACGCTAATGACTCCCTCTTTCTAGCATTGTCGGCTTTGAAGGTCGCAAAGGAGGCGAAGGAGGACCCCGCGAGCGAGGTGGCGACGGTTCAGAGCGAGCTGGGTTCGTCCTCTTTCTCCTCAGCCTACCTTCCCCTCCTGACGTCTCATTTCGTCGCAGCGGTCGAAAGTTTGGATAGCGCCGTCGCAGTAGTCGAGGGGACTGGGAAGGAGCCTGTTGTAGTGGCAAAATGCTGAAAGGAGACATCGCATCCCGTCTCCAGATCCTCGCTTGCTTGCTCTCTGCGTGCGCGAAGGGCTCTTTCGATACGCCTTCCAGCAAACGTTGCTACGATGGCGACGACGGTCTCAGCGAAGCAGCCTCCCATCCCAGCTCATGTGGGGCGTGCGTTCGGTGAGCTGGACATTCGGGCGCCGCTCGCTTGCGCCAAATCCACTGCAAACGAATGTGCCTTTTGATTACCTACTGCTGGTGCTACAAAAGCACCAGGTTCCTAGAAACCCTGCGCATCTAAAGCAGTTTCGTCAGTCGTGCGAAAGCGTCAAAGGCGGGACTCCCTCACCTCTCCTTCAAAGCGACCCACGCCTCCCTCCCGAACGATAATCCACCTCGTCCTCAAACCCGACCCCTCCCTCCTCCTTCTCGCGAACCTGATCCAGCTCGACCGCGATGTGCTGCTGGAAATCGACCGTGATGCCATTGACGACGGCGTTCGAATCGCCTTTGAGACTGGGTCGACGCCGACCGAAGGGGTTCTTCGAGTTGGGGTTGCTGTTGCTACTTCCGGCGCCGAAGAAGGCGCGGCTGTCGAAGCTGCGGAGCTGGAGGAGGAGGGGTTAGCAGGGTTTCGAGGCGAAGGGGAGAAGGCACGCACGAAGAGGACGATCATGCTGATGTTGCAAAAGATGGTGTATTCGTAGATCGCAAGGCGAGTTTGGATGCGCATGAGAGCTGGAGTAGCGAGGATCTCTCTGCGGGACGAGAGTCAGAACGAGTGCGAGCGAAGAGAAATCGAAGATTCCGCACCGAGCACTCGTCGAGCTCCAGATGCTCGCCGAGATTGGCCCACCTACAGAAACAAAGTGAGCTTTGGTCGTAGGAATGCGAGCGAAAGACTCACCGAGAGCAAGGATAATCGCAGTCGACGTGAGCGCCAGCTCGATAAACTGCCGTCGAAGCGCCTTGGCCTGCGGACCCACAGCTCCGCCATGCGGGGAGAGCGTGTTGACTCCCGAGCTGAGGGCGATTTTTTGGGTTGCTGCTGTGGAGGAGTCGCTGTTGAACGGGGGAGGGAGAGGGTTGGTGGTGCCTTGACGAGGGTCCTGCAGTCCGTGAAGCTGGCGGTAGATCAGGCGTAGGTGGAAGAAGACGCTGGGAAGGAGCACGAAGAGAAGCAGGCCAATCCAGGTGTTCCACCCCTATCAAACAGGAAGCGAGGCAATCAGCATTCGCGTTGGGAGCAGGCGGAGGAGGCGCACGATGAACCCGTTCTGCAAAGTCGGAAGATCAGCTGAGCTCTGACGAGCGAGAGAGCTTTGCTACGCACGACAAACTGCTTGAGAGTTGCATCCATCTGGTCAAGAAGAGTGGCCACAGCAGTGATCCCTGCGGTAACGAGGTCCGGATCAATCGCTCCGGCGTAGGTTGCTGCTGCCGAGCGAAGGAGCGATTGAACGCTCGCAAAGTTTCGAGCGGCAGCGTCCCACGAGATTGAAGCCTGCGCGCGAAGCGATCCACTTCAAGCTGGGGAGAATCGGCGAAGGAACACGCACCCGAATGAACGGAACGAGAGTCATGGGCCAGTTGCAGGCGGCGCCCAAGATGAAGAACCAGTTGATGTAGATTGCCGAAACCACTGGAGCTTGCCCAGTTACACCAGCGTGCTCAAGAACTGTGGAAAGAGCATCGTATAAAACAACAGCATCGGCTGCAAAGGCTCAGTCTTACTTGACGCCAGCGCCATTGACCAAACCTATGTGCTCCGAGAATCGTCAGCTCCGAGTGCTCCTGCCGAAAGATTCGCTGAACTACTCACCGCACACCAAGCCCCGAATCCGACAGGATTGTAGATGCAAGATTTCCCAGCCACAGTTCCAACGAGCGTCCCGCTCCCTTTGTTGAAGTTCAGACCCTGGGGAACGCAAACGTTAGCTACACTGCGGCGGGAGAAGAAGAAAGCGGACGCACAGTGATGAGCGAGATCATGAGCGACGCGTAGTGCCATCCTCCAAACATAATCCAGAGGACACCTGCGTCTGCGATGGAGAACAATCAGTGATAGTTCGCGTTTGACGTGAGAGGTGTCTGCGCACTGGGGGTAATGAAGGTTCCGTGCGCTGTTCTCACTTTCCTGAGTTGGTCGCAGAAGAGTTAGTATAGGAAGGATGAGTTGGATGAGGAACGCACCTGAACAACCAGAACTGGCGCTTCCAAAGACGCACAATCAGCGTGCAAATGACTGGAATAAGCGACCTGAAGCAGAAGCATCAGCAGCTTCGCACCACTTGTCCGAGATGAGCATACGCTGCCAGGACTCCCAGCAGAACGTGTGTCTCCTTGATGAAGCTCTGCGGTTGGACTCCGTACATCTATGGCCGTAGGAATAAACATCAGCACCCCGACTGAAGAAGATCCCTGGCAAAGAAGACTCACAGTAGCGGAAAGCGCCGCGTCCAGGGCTTCGTATGGGTTGCCTCCCTGCGGCTGGGAGGAGGGGTCAGAGGACGGCGGGCTGAAGCTACGGGAGCAGACGGACAACGGCTGCCAAGACGGCGCTGAGAATCGCCTCTGCCTGCGCAATTGATGCGTTGCTTGGAGCCATCGTATCTCCTAGGGTGGCGAGTGGAGAAGAGCAAGCTGAGGACTCGCAGGAGGAGCAGTGAGTGAGAGCAGCCTGTCCTTGGTGGCCTCCTTAGCTCGCTAGGTTAGGGTTGATACGGACCATTTGAGCAGTGCTAGAGAGAAGGGAGCGGTCACCGCGGAGCCGGTAGGTGAGACGTACCAAACCGGGGGAGGGAGGAGAGGAGAGGGACGTGCCGACGCCAACGCTCTGCGAGGTGCTCAGCGAACGACAGGCGAGCAGAATGAAGAGCAGGGTTCAAGAAGGCAAAGCAAGGACGCAGGAAGGTCGTGGGGGAGGCTGAAGAGCGAGAGGACGACCACGACGCCCTCGCTACATTGCCCTCCTCCCTCCTCCTCCCCAGACCTCAAACGTGGTTCGTACGCTCTCCGACCCTCTTCTTTACTGCGTGCTTCTAGCGCCCTGCTCTGGCACCGCCGCCTTCCACCCGCCCTGCTCCTGATTGGGCCTGACGCCCTCCTCCCGTCCTCGCGGCAGAGACTTTCTCCTCTCTCTGCCTTTTTCCACCAGGATGTTCACCATCAGAGCCATTGACGCCGCCGCCGCTGGGTTTGCGGCGCACGTACTGGTGAGCTTCCCTTCCCGCTTTCCGTGCGCGCTTGCTCATCGCCCAGGCTCTCTCTCTCTCCAGTTCTTCGTGCGAAACGAGCCACGAACGGACTACGTTGTCTTCCCCTTCCTGGCTGCCATCTGCGCCGTTATCCCCTACAGCTTTTACAGCTCTGGTCTTTCTGTGGCCGACGCGTACCTCGAAACCGCTAGGATCTCAGGAGCTTTCTTTGGAACGCTCACGACCTCGATCCTCGTCTACCGCTACTTCTTCCACCCGCTCGGCAAGTATCCTGGACCTAAGCTCGCACGTCTGTCGCGCTTCTGGAACGTTCGGAAGCTGCAAGGAGGAAAGTTCCACGAGCTAGTGCAACAGCTCCATCGCCAGCATGGACCCGTCGTGCGGATCGGTGAGTGCCAAGTCGTGGTGCGAGATTGTGAGGAGAAGGAGCTGACGAATTTGCTTCCAGGACCCAATGAGCTCTCGTTCTCCGAGGCAGAAGCTATCCCCGTCGTGCTTGGTAACGTCGGAAAGCTGAACAGAGGGCCGTTCGTCGTTCTTCTGTCGCTCTTTCTTCGAGCAAAGTATTGAACCCTCCCTCGCAGCTGGTACGATACCTACATTGGCGGCGACGGCACTCCAGGAATTCTCGTTTGTCGCGATCCCGTTGAACACGCGAGGCTGAGGAAGATCTGGGACAAGGCGATGTCACCTTCGGCGTGCGTCTCCCCAGTCTCGCTACTCGCCAACGAGACTCGTTATTGACCCCTTTTTTTCCAGAATTCTCACCTACCGCCGTGTGCTGAGCGATCGAGCCGACCACCTCGTCTCAGTCGTTATCGACAAGTCGCAAGGGGGAACCACTCCCGTGAATCTCTCCGACATCATCGCTTGGGCTAGCGCAGATACGATGGGAGATTTGGGCTTCGGAGGTGCGTTGGTATCGGCTTCACAAACGCGCTATCACTGACGCTGTCGTGCTCCCAGGTCGCGAGTCTGCTCTCGCTCCGGGGGGTGGAGAAGTTCTAATCCGTCTTTTCTGCAGGATTCTCACTGCTGGCGGACGGCGAAGACAAGTTGGGACTGTGGACGATTCTCGAGGAAGCGACTGCAGCGACCAACTACATCGGCCAGATTCCGTGGCTCACTCCTCTGCGTGCGCTCCACTCTCCTCGCTCCCCGTTTAACCCAGCTAAACTTTTGCACCGCAGTCGACTACATGCCTCAGCCTGCTCCGATCAAGACGTTTCTCGCGGTGGCGGGAGCCGCGATCAAGATCCGCCAGACGAAGCCCAACGACAGCGACATTCTTCACTACCTGCTGTTCGTCTACATCCTCTCGCTTTTCTTAGCTCCAGCTAACTTGCGCCTCGCAGTGGAGAGGACGTGGGCGAGTCGCCGATGAAGAGTTGGGATCAACTCATGTCGAACTGCTTTACGCTCATCCTGGCTGGTGCGTGCACGTCTCTCTCCCCCTGCCTGCACTTTGCCGACCTCAAAAATGCAGCTGCCGACACCGTCACCACCACTCTCAACGTCACGCTCTACCATCTTCTCTCCGAGCCAAAATACCTTTCGCGCCTCCAAGCCGAGCTCGACGAAGCGTTTCCGAACAACGAGCCGATCGTTTACGAACCTCTCGTCGACCTCCCATTCCTCAAGTTCGTTTCCAAGCTCCCGCATTCCTTCCGATCCTAGCTGACCAACCTCTCTCGCCAGTGCTTGCATCTCCGAAGCCCTTCGCATTCTTCCTCCCGTCCCTTCCGCAACGCAGCGTTCAGTCGGAATCGGAGGGATTCAAATCGCCGGGCGATACATCCCCGCTGGCACCACCGTCGGAGTCGTGCGCGCTTTCTCCCTCTCGCTCTTGGCTCCTTCTGACGCGCTTTTTGCAGCCACCCTACACAATCCAGCGAGACGCCACCTACTTCTCGCCCGCGCCCGAAGTCTTCCTTCCCGAACGCTGGCTCCCCGATCACCCTCTCCCTGCGCCGTACGCCTCCGATCCTTTCGTCCACGACCTTACGGCCTACTTCCCCTTCTCGCTCGGCCCCCACTTGTGCGCGGGAAAGGTGAGTCCCTTCTCCACTTCGCAAACGAGCAGCACGCTGACGAATTCGACAGGCTTTCGCACAGCTCGAAGCTCGCCTGACGCTCGCCAAGATCGTCAAGGGGTTGGACCTCAAGTTCAGTGAGCGCTTTAGCCACGAGGAATACGCGCGCGAAACAAGGGACATCTTCCTCGTTACGAGGGGGACGCTCTGGGTAGATGTCAAGGCGAGGGAGTGATCGAGGAGGAGACTGTTTAGCAGAAGTTTAGTGGTGTTTCGCAACGTTGCTCTTTGGCGTTTGCGATGTTTTTCGACGCTTCTTGTTGACGTTTTCAAGGAGCGGAGGTCGTGCTTCTTTGAACGCCGTACATTTTTTCCTCGACACAACTCTATAGACCTCCACCTCCAAGCCCCAATCACGCCGTCGCATCCTTGCTCGATCTGAATCTTCCATGACCGGTGATTGTGCGCACGATTTGTCGCGAGACCAAATAGATCTCTGAGCGAGACTCCCAGACGGGGAGGAGCATGCAGAATCCCCCAGCGATGAGCACCCCTGTTTGACGAGAAACGTCAGCGGAGGGATCGAGGAGGCAAGCAAGGAAGGACGAACAGATGATTGCGATGGCAATCCAGAACGTGAAGAATCCTCGGGAGAAGATGTACTCGGAGAAGAAGAGCGGGAATGGGATCAACTGGAAGAAAGGACGACGTCAGCGAGAGTGGTGCGAATGTCGTGCGGAAGGAGACGAACGAAGGTGATGACCAGGCAGAGTGCACCCGACAACCAAGCAGCACGAACGAAGCTCTTCTGCAGCATTGCGCGATCGGTTTGCTCGTCGGTGTTGTCGCTGAACGAAGCGCTGTCCAAAGTGACGTTGACGCCGTCGCCCTTTTCTCCTTTGGAGTCTTGGGGAGAGGTTCTCCCAGTCTCGACCTCCTCGAAGATGCTGTTGGCGGTCGTGTGGCGGGAGTCGGCTTGAGTGATCGCACGAGTGGCGGACCAGTTGCCACTACCAGGGTCTGCGGGGCTCATTTAAGAGAGGGAAGAAGAGAAAGCGAAGATGAGACTCACAGATCCATGCGAGAAGGAGAGTGACAATGCCGCTCATCACGAGTCCAGGCCTGGAGAAGCGAAATCGTCAGGTCGGCGCGATGGTACTTGCGCAAGTAAATCGTGCACTCACGCCGCACCACTGCGCGCGAGGGATTAGCGTGGGTCGCAAAGAGGAGGAGGAATGGAAGCGCACCAGATCGCGGAGTACGGCAAGGCAAGGTTGGCGATGTTGATTTTGCCGTAGATCTGAGTGCAGCCGACTGCGAAAGATGAGAATTAGCTCTCCGCGCAGCGAGGAAGAGCAGAAAGCGCACCCATCCATCCCACCATCGCACAGGCGGCTCCGAACAGCGTTCCTCCCATCGCAGCCTGCTTGCTCATCCGCTCCCAGCACACAGTCAAGCCGATGGGAATCACTGCCGGCGTCAACAGCGTTCCCTGGACGTAGAAGAGCCATCCAAGATCGATTCCTGCGACCGAGAGAATCGTCGCCCACGCGCCGAGCCAGATCTAGTGCGAGCATCAGTAGATGAGCGAACGAAACAGGAGTCCTGCTTACAGAAAACACGACGATGGAGGCATGCGACCAGCGAACGACTTGCGTTCCAGTGAGAGGCTGCGAAGAGCGCGTCAGTCACGGAGACTGGCGCCAAAAGAAAACAAACTCGCCTTGAAGTACGTCCCAACGATATCGTAGACAAAGATCGTGGAGAAGGCGATCAGCTCCGCAGATGCAGCAGACGTTGCTGCCATGTAGGTGACGAGGAGCACAGCGACAGCACCGCTGCTTCCAAGCAGCGCGACTGCGGCAGCCGGAGCGACCAACCCCGCACTTTGCTGAGCTGCCGAAAGAGCGTAAGGGTCTGCACAACAGGTCAGAGATGTCGCAGGGATAAGAAGTTGGTTGAGAAGGAAGGCAGCAGGCGACTCACAAGTCGGCCACTCGGGGTTCTGAAGCAGCGCTCGTCCCGACAATCCCAGGACAGTGCCGAAAGAGAAGGGCACCGCAAACCAAGAAACGGCTCCCAGGAGGTAGGACTAGTCTCGAAAAAGTTAGCTGCAGACTCGGTTTGATCCAGAGAACTTGGAGAACGCACTTTGGTGGTGGAATCAGGGCGTCTTTGGGAGAGTCGCAGGGGTCAGTCTCTAATACAGCTGGCGTCGAACGTAACGTACGATGCGATAGCTCGTTGCCAGTATCCTTGATCGCAAAAGACGCCCGAGAAGCCAGTAGCGACGGTGTTCTGTCGAGGAAAGGGAGTCAAACAACGAGCGAGCTTGACCGAAGCGAGAACGGACTCACGGCAGCAAACAGGATTCCGCTGTTAGACTTAAACGTCGTGTAGCTTCCCTGAGCATTACCTGCGACAGGTGAGATGATGGCAGACTCCTGGAGGAGCTCCCACAGCCGTCCAGGGCTCCCCACGATTTCGGAGGTACCGCTGCGCAAGTCGTCTCAGCATCAACTGCGAGGATCGTTTGAAGGTGTAAAACCCACAATACGTTGAAGAGGAACATGTATATGATGACGAAAAGGCAGATGGTGTGGAGGACTGCGAAAAGGCGCTGCTCAGCCCCAATCCCTCACGTCTGCCCTGTTCCTCCCCACGTTTACTCACAGTCACACCAGAACGTCGCCCTAAGTCCACCTGCAACAACGTAGGCTGCGATGACGATGGGAAGAACTGCAAGTTCCCCACAAAATCAGCTGGAACGTGAGAGCGAGCCGAAGCGGAGAGCTCACGAAAATTGCAGGCAACGATGGGCATGCCAGTCATTGCGTTGACGGTGGACGATGCTCCAAGCACCAAGCTTCCGGAGACGATGTGGATGCAGACCAATGCCACGATCTGGGGCGAAGCAAAGTCAGTACATGATCGGAGGAGATTTCGCAGGGGGGAGCTCACGGTGAAGAGGACATGAGAAGCGGTCCCGTAGCGAGCTTTGACAATCTGAAGAAAGGTCGAGGCACCGTTGGCGTTCATCTTGACCTTGGCTGCGATCATGCCTGCGAAGCAACATCAGTTTTCTCCAATGCAGCGAGTTCTGCCCCGAAATCACGCACTGAAGAACGCAATTTGGATCGTGCCGCCCACTCCGTACCACCACGCAGCCGATACTCCGCTCTGGTAAGTCCTGTACGCGCTCGAAAGTCAGAGGACCCAGATCCGGGGCGCGATCGACAGAAGGACTCACGCAGTCGAAGAGACGAGCAGCGTCGCGCTCCAAGTCCAACTCGAGACGATACCGCAACAGATCAAGCCTGGCTTGACACTCTGACCAGCGGTGGTGAACTCGCCTGCAGTCTTGGCGTCGAGATCGGTGTACTTTCCTTGCAGCCAGGTGAGTCCGACTGAAGGTGGGGTCAGCTCGAGCTTCGGTGGCGAGAAAAAGTTGGACGTGCCCATACAGACTGCGAAGGCGAGTCCGACCCCCACGACGATTCCATATCCGACTGAAGGGCTGAGTAGCCGCGTAAACTCCTAGCGAGGGGAGAATGGTCAGTGGGAGATTGCTTGCAGGCTCGAGCCGGACGTACCCTTTCGCCTGCTTCGATAATTGACATGGTGTTTAGATCCTTGGCGGGAGGAAAGGTGAGGAGAAGGTGAAAGCGAGCGGAGAGCGCAAGGGGAGCGAGAGAGGGCACTCGAAGAGACCCCCGCCTGAGCTCAGGCAAGATACCTCCCCTTTACGTAGGGCACAATCAGTTGGCTAATGGATGATCCCGTGCCAATCCCGCGATAAGGAGTCCTCCCCCCCAAATAGGCCTAGCAGCGTCTGGCGGCAAGAGCAGCTAGCGTCATCGGCTCAAGTATCGTCGCGTCTCCAGTGAACAACGGGCGATACGGAGGCGCAGGGACCAATGGCGCTCCTTCCCGCACTCTTGGAGGTCTGCGGCAGCGGCGGCGGAGAGAGCGTGCGCGTGACCAAGCAGGAGCGGAGCAGAGGCGCCGGCGGGAACCAGGAGTTAGTCACGGAGCGGGTCTCCTTCCCCCCAAACAGCGCAGGATGTCGTCGTCCAGTTCGTCCACCAAAGCAGCCTGGGAGAGCGTTGCAGCCACGAAGAAGGAGCAGCAAGGCCGGCTCGTCGAGAGCTTCGGATGGCCCTGCCCGAGTGTGGGGAAGGACGTGCGCAACGTCGCTGCTCTGTCGCTGGAGGGAGTCCTCTCCAAGCTCGACCTGGAGATCACTGGAGCAGATGTGGAGGAGCTCCTGGCGAAGCTGGCGAGTGGAGAGTGGACAAGCGTCCACGTCACGGTGCGTTGCGAGTTCGAGCTCTCTCTTTCGGCGCCGCTCACCTCGACTTGCAGACGGCCTTCTGCCACCGAGCGCTCATCGCGCACAAGCTGGTACGTCCCAGTGCTCGTTCTGAGCTTCCATCCCTGACGAAACGCTCCGCAGACGAACTGCCTCACCGAGATCTTCTTCGACCAAGCTCTCGTGAGGAGCTCTGCC
Source organism: Glaciozyma martinii (assembly GCA_025758715.1). Taxonomy (NCBI): domain Eukaryota; kingdom Fungi; phylum Basidiomycota; class Microbotryomycetes; order Kriegeriales; family Camptobasidiaceae; genus Glaciozyma; species Glaciozyma martinii. The sequence goes on along the minus strand of JANGFH010000398.1, from coordinate 711 downwards.
CGTCCCGGAGCGAGTGCACTACTGACGGGGGCTGCAGGAGCGTGCCAAAGAGCTTGACGACCACCTTGCTGCGACTGGAAAGACCGTCGGCCCCCTCCAGTACCTCCTCCAGCACTGCACTTCCTCTCGAGCGCTCCTTACGCGTCTTCGTGCAGTGGACTCCCAATTTCGCTCAAGGATCAGATCGCCGTCAAGGGAGTTGACCTCTCCATGGGCTACACCGGATGGGTCGGACGCCTCAGCGAGAAGAACGCAGTTCTGACCGACATCCTGCTCGCTCAAGGAGGTACGCCTGCCGCACTGCTCTCCAGCTGAAGCGGTACTGACTCGATTATCTAGCCGTTCTCTACTGCAAAACCAACGTTCCGCAGTCCCTGATGCTCAGCGAGACGACCAACAACGTCTTCGGAACGACCACGAACCCGTTCAACCGCGATCTCACTTGCGGTGGTTCCTCGGGCGGAGAGGGAGCCCTTGTGGGGTTCCGAGGAAGTCCTCTTGGAGTGGGCTCAGATGTTGGAGGCTCGATTCGGTGCGTCCTTACCCCCTGCTTCCCCCCCGAGATACTGACCTCGCTCTTTGCAGGATCCCTTCAGCATTCCAAGGACTCTTTGGCCTGCGACCCTCCTTCAACCGAGTGCCTTGTGCGTTCCCCCTATAGTACTTATCTTATCGTTTCCAACTAACGAAACCTCCCCTCCCCTCCCCCCC